>JARFJB010000006.1:395000-464968 GCA_036346205.1 Vesta saturnalis
TGCTGTCCATTTGTTTTGCTGTCCAGTGTGCCCAAAAACGTTGAATTGGTGAGGGGCGTTTGAAGGATTGGTTTGATCCTCTACGAATGTTATTCCTAGTTAGCTATCAATACTTTTCCTTTTAAAGCCAATAGTAGGCTTTAAAAGGAAAAGTAAAATCTAGCACTACTTAGAGGCACCATTATAATATATTGAAAATAGAATGAAATTAAATGCATACATTCTATTTTCAATATATTATAATGGTGCCTCTAAGTAGTGCTAGATTTCTTAGTATTTTGACTATAGCTTTAATTATCGTGTTCAAGTTTTTATAATTGTGAATACTCTTATTATTCGCACCAACATCAAGAGGTGATTGTACATTTTTGTTCTTCGATGTTGGTTTCCGTTTCTCGGGCTGCATAAAAGAACATGTTAAAGATTATAACAAAATGAATTTGAAGACATGTACCTTTGGGGATATATCATGAATTAGACATATATAAATAAGTATAAAATAACGATACAATAAATTAATAAACAATAATACAAATGTTATAAAGTCTAATGTAAACATAAGAAAGACTTCTCAGTGCGTGTGTGAGCGCGTGTGAGCGTGTGTGAGCGTGTGTGAGCGTGTATGAGCGTGTGTGAGCGTGTGTGAGCGTGTGTGAGCGTGTGTGAGCGTGTGAGGTGTGAGCGTGTAGCGTGTGAGCGTGTGAGCGTGTGAGGTGTGAGCGTGTGTGAGCGTGTGTGAGCGTGTGAGCGTGTGTGAGTGTGACGTGTGTGAGCGTGTGGTGTGAGCGTGTGTGAGCGTGTGTGAGTGTGACGTGTGTGAGCGTGTGTGAGCGTGTGAGCTGTGTGTGTGTGAGCGTGTGGTGAGCGTCGTGTGAGCGTGTGTGAGCGTGTGTGAGCGTGTGGTGTGAGCGTGTGTGAGCGTGTGTGAGCGTGGTGAGCGTGTGAGTGTGCGTGTGTGAGCGTGTGTGAGGTGTGCGTGAGCGTGCGTGTGAGCGTGTGAGCGTGTGTGGCGTGTGTGTGAGCGTGCGTAGTGAGCGTGCGGTGAGCGTGTCGTGTGCGTGTGTGGAGCGTGTGAGCGTGTGTGGCGTGTCGCGTGCCGGCGCGTGTGAGCGTGGTGTGCGTGTGCTGTGTGCGGGGTGTGTCGCGGTGCGTGTGTGTGTGTGTGCGTGTGCTGTGCGTGGTGGTGCTGTGTGTCGAGTGTGCGTGCGTGGTGCTGTGTGCGTGTGTGCGTGGTTCGTGTGTGTGCGTGTGGTGTGTTGTGTGGTGCGTGTGTGTGGTTGTGTTGATGCGCGTTGTGTGGTCGTGTGTGGCGTGTTGGTGTGTGAGCGGTGGTGGTGCTGGGCGTGTGTGCGTGCTGAGCGTGCGCGCGTGTTGTGGCGGTGCGTGGCGTGGACTGTGAGTGGCGTGTGAGCTTGTGTGCGCTGTGGTGCTGTGCGCGGCGTGCGTGGTGCGTGTGTAGTGTGCGTGTCGTGTCTGTGGCATGTGCGCGTTTTGCATGTGTCGTGTAGTGCGTGGTGTGTGTTGTGTGCTGTGTATGCATGTGATTTGTGTGGGCTGTGTGTCTGTGTCTATGTGTCTGTGTGCGTGTTGTCTGGTGCGTGGTGGTGTGCGGTGGTGCTGTGCGCTGTGTAGTGCTTGTGGTGTGTGTGCGTGTGTGTATTGTGGTTGTGTGTTGGTGTTGTGTGTTGTATGTGGTTTGTTGTGGTTTGTGTGTTTGCGTTGCTGTTTGTGTTGATGTGTGTCGGTGCGGCGTGTGGGCGTGTGTGCGTGGATGGTAGCTGCGGCGTGTGTGTGTGCTGGTGAGCAGTGGGACTGTGAAAGTGAGCGTGTAAACTTGTGAGCGCATGAGAGTGCGAGGGTGTGTGCGTGGGCGTGTGAGTAAATGTGCGATATACTGGTACATATGTAGGTATAGAAAGTAGTGTATTCGACATTTATTAACAATCGTGTCAGTGAGTAAGTGCGTGAGCGTGTGTGCGTGTGAGTATGCACATGTGAAAAATTGTGTACGTAGGAGCGAGTGAGTGTATGAGTATGCGATAGTGTGGTAGTTTACGCTTGAGGGCGTGTGTGTATGTGGGCATGTACGCGTGTGAGCAAATGTTGTAAATACATATGCATATGTGGGTGCAGATGATAGTGTAATCGAAATTTTTTGACCTTCGCTAAATCAACATATTAGCTTGTTTTACGACGTTTGACATATTTTCGCCGAAATTGTTGTGTGTGTGCATGCGCGTAGGTGGGCGCGCGCGGGTGCATGCGTGCGTGTGTTCGTGTACATCAACATCTGTGGCAGATTGTGTGTGAGTGCATAGCGCTAAGCTGTGGCATCCGTTCGAACTGTGGTACCTTACGCCCCGCTGTCACAGCTAAATTGGGAATATTTTCGAATATATTCAGCTATATTATGTACAATGGATTTTGTATTTACTTCTAAAACTTCCGAAATAGAAAGTGTGTATCACGGTTCATGTATGCTCATACAACAAGATTGTGGCACCCTGTACTAATACACTCGGAACTAATTTTATATTTATCTAAAATAAAAATTATTTCTGAAGCTGTATCGACTGATGTAACCAGAATGGATCGTAACGAATCGTGTTTGGTTGTTTGTAGATACAGTATTACAATACACTTTGAACTGTTGAATAATGTTATAATGAATATTATCACTAAGATTAATTGTTACAAAAAATTGAGTTCTGCAAATTTTGTTTAATAAGTATTGCTTTTGTGCGTCATAATATTGAAAAATATGGCAAATATGGAAAATAGGAATAGTTTATGGATTTGCTAATTAACAACATTCGAATTGCAGGATAAAAAAAATAAGAAATAAAAAAAATTATTAAACTCTTAAATGTAGACCAAAACCAAACCAGAGTTTTATATTAAAGAATGGAAAAAAACATTGGGAACCTTTGAAATAAAAATATCAAAGATAAATATGTAGGAGGATAACTTAACATAAAGACATAAAGTTCTTATTTCGCATAATGTACATTTTAAAAATAAATCGCCGATGTTTACATAATGATTTAAGTTGTCACAGATGATATAAAAGTGCTGATTTCAACGTAATATTTATTCAGGGTTAAGGAATGTGGTACAACAATGTTAATTTTGTGTTGTGAGGACAGTCTATTTTTGGTTTAAATCAGTTAAGGTCAATAGCTGCAATAATAATTATCTATACCTCTCTTGATCAAAGGATAACCTACCGTCTTTGTTTTTATACGTACATATTTCACAAATTTAATGTACGCTGAAAAGACTCTATTAAAAGCTTGTAACAACCACAGTTTAAATACAACATTATTGTGTCATAAATATTCGGGGATAGTGAAGTAAAATCGGATCGAAATTGTGACAATGACCGACAATGGAGTAGAACTAGATCAAATGTATATAGCCTCATAGTGTTTATTAAGAGCTATAACATACTAAAATTAGAACTGTTTTGAGTAGGTCTTTTTTATTCGCAAAAAACTAAAATTTTTGCGAAGTTCGGAAATCATGTTCGCTGATAAACCGATTCTGACTGAATCAATATATTATTGTTAAACTGGTTGCAAAGTGGCAATTGTATATTTACTGCATTGAAATCTTTGACAGTTGTGACATCTTCAATGAATCTATCGATATTTGTTTTGGACATTGGAAATTGGATGTACTTTCCTAAATTTCGTGCGACGCTTCGCGCCCAGTGCATATATTCATCAAAGGATATGAAGCTTGTTGGAGATTGAAAGGGTTCATCCACTCTAACTTAACTGTATTCACAATTATCAGAACATCTTCGTCATTCTTGCCTCGAATTCTCATGCTTTCATTTTGTTCATTTTAATCGCGAATATAATTTTCTAAAAGTGACAGTAGATTAAATCAGGGAATTATATCAGAATTATATTTTACCTTCAAACCTTTGAGAGTACGCTCCCATCATGTGACGAGTCATGATCCATCTCAAGAGAGCACTAGGTTTTGTAGATAAACCAATTACACCCGAGGAACTTTTACAGTCTCTATTAATTGACTGCTCCAGTGCCATATCGGAAGCGACGCAATTGAATTTCTTGTCAAATACTCGTACATGTCTTCATTCTTAAATTGAAGTTCGTTATGTCCTTCAGATAAATTGGTACCCATTTCGAATAGATGTGTCTCCCGGCAGCCTTAAAATAGGCGCTTACGGACAATTACCCATAAACAATTTCCCGAAAGACAATTCCACGAAAACAGTTGCCCGAATGGACAATTTCCCGAAGAAAGGAAAATTGACCGAAAAATATATTTAAAGACTTATTGCTGCTTATATTGTGTTCGACCTAACTATCTAAAAATTTTAAATCTTATTTAGAATTATAAAGTCAGACTCGCTAATTAATTTATTATTATAAAATATATATTTTATTCCATGTTCCCTTCACGCTTTACCCAGGCTTAGGACTGGCTGCGTACCGCTGGCATGTTTAGAACTTGGAATAAAACAGCCAATTTGTCATTTTTTTATATTTTTTATTTTTTAAAATTTTTTTTGCGTTTTATTGGTTTTTGATTTTTTTACAATTTATTTTGGTTTTTATTTATTTTTTTAAATTTATTTATGCAGTTGATCTTTTTATGTATTTCCTTTATACTAATACGATAAATTATGTGCTATGTGTTCGCGGGATGGTAATTACCATACTTGCAATCCGCTCTGCACAATCTCTGTATTTTTTACGTCTAGGAGGGCCTTCAAGCCACAGTATTTCCTGAGCCTTGGAATACATTGCCAAGTCAGCTGTGACTATAATGTGATCTTGGTTCAAATGTTCAGCTAACTGCACCAAGCGCAGCAAAGACGTATAAATGGTATCATACTGGGTTGGAGGGTTGTTTATATATTCGTTCCATTCATGGTAAAACGGGTCTCCGTTAACTGCATACCGACACAACTTTCAGAAGAGATTCATGGTTTTGATAATTCATCGTTGGAAAGAAAGAAAAGTGAGTTTGTTTTTCATGGTTCAGGTCGTATTTTCGCTGGTTATATTTTTCAACAACTTGAAACGGGATACCTTCTCTTTCGATATTCAAAGAATACTTGGGCAGCTTCCGTATCACCTCTTCTTAATTACCGTTTGTGTTGTTTTTCAGGAATACAACCAATGCCATTGCATGTGTAGTATTTTTGCTGTCGAGTGTCTCTTCATTTAAATCGAAGTTGTCTATGCTTGCGTGTATGAAGTTCTTTTTCGTTTTGTCGATTGGGGTAATGCCATGTGGCACAAAAACTGGATTTCCTGATTGTAAGCGCAACATTATATGAACAGCAGAGACCCATCTTATGCAGTAAGTCTATAACCTAAAATGAATTAAAATTCTACAGTACAGTATTGCTGTAAACTGCAACATATAGTACACATACCTTTCTACTCCTCACTGTATTATAAATATATAGGCCTAATTCAATTTGCAAATTATTTTTAGAGAAACGATTGGAGTGAAGGCTCATAATAATATTTGCTAATGTTATAGCATTCACACTTTCCGAAGAGCTCTCAACTTCTTTTTCCGGTAACAGCCATATCAAAAGTTTCAAATGACGAGTATGGCATCTGACCAAGTATGGGTAGAGATATATTATTACTTCAAAACCGTAAATAGTGTTCCTCAAGATATCCGCTGCTCTACGTAGGATTTGCTTTTCAGTTAATGTGTTGTTGATGGATAAAGACTCTTCTATCTTTTCAGAATCATATGAATCATCTGAATTTGAATCTCCACCTTCATACGATTCTTCCCTAGTGAGAGGCAATCTGTTGGCATTCCGAATACTGGATGAATAAATTATATTGGTTTATCCAGATTACGTTGAAAACTGAATGCTTTGTTTGAATTTTCCTGCAGCAGTATCTTCAAATGATGCGAGTTGCTACGGTATTCACCCAACTCATATGCTATTCTGTTATACTTTTTCTAAAGATAACTGAGAGAAACTTTTCCTAATTCTGAAGTATTTTCTTTTGTATGAGATGTTCTATATGTATCACGCGACTTTTAGCAGAGAGATTATCATTATCAGACGGTGGTATTAGTATACATTGTATTACGCTTTGATATGTAGTCTAACAACTCTTATGGTACTTTGCATCGTACGCAAACAAATCTTCATAGTTTGCAAGGCGCGAAATCATATGTGTGTCGTCACGTTGTTTTGCAGCTTCTAAAATACGATTGCGAGTTGAGTCTCCAGTGCCTAACAGAATAAATCAAAGATGTTCATCAATTATCTCAATGAAATTAAATAATAGAAAAAAATTAACTTTTTTCATTAAGTTAAAAAAAGTTTTTTTTTTCTTTAATTACCTGAACCCCCAAACTAACCAATGCACTTGACTAAAATGAAGACGAGTTAAAATCTAGACAGATAGACTTTAATTTGAATATTTAATGGAAGTTTAATCACTTCATGATTACAGTTTATTTAAAACAAATTCACAACCACGACCATGTAATAGTAGTAATATTTTCCAAGTTATGTAATATTATAATTAAAATTAAATCACGATAAACGAACTATCAAATTATAATGATTAAAGTATGAAATAATTGTGTATATCAGTAATACATAAATTAGCTCGATAACCGCACCCAAAGATTGCAATTCCTGTTTTTTAAACAATAAAAATAATTTTCCTTAAAAACAGTGCACAAGGTTTTGAAGGGAAACATTGTTATTTTACTAAGTGGAAATACCAAAATTATTTTATTTTATGTGGGGTCTCTCACTAAAACTCACTTTTCAAGAAATGGTATTAAACTTGTAAAAACCATTAGTTTTTTATTGTTATTAGTTTCTGCTATTATACATATTTCCTGTTCCAGGGGATTAGTGTCGAAGTACAAGACCTTTAATTTGGCTAGAAAGCTCGTACCTCAATTCATGCTATCTCGCTCAGTTAGCTTCAATACTAGAACGTATTTCTGCTATAGACTCCGATTTTAAAGTGATCACAGAGGTCTATATAAGTTTAAGTTAGTCTGTGCGCATTAAGTTACGTAATCTTATCGGTTCAGTCAGTTAAGGCCTCTTTTATGCGCGCCGCAGCGGTCGGCCGCAGTGATTTTAAAAGTGCGTTCACTTAAATGAGGCCTTTTATTACAAAGGAACGGTCTCAATGTAACGGTGTGCCGCTGCGTTTTGTAAAATCACCCGCACTCGCATGCGGTGTGCGATTTTATATGCATTGAGGTGGGTGGGACCTTTCACTCAACGCGGCACACAGAGGTTATTTTATTTTTTTTATGAATTAATAAATGAAAACAATGTTCTCAAATAATTTATTTTATGATATAATATTAAAGAAAACAGTTGAAATATTAGTAAACAATTATTGACAACTTATGTTAGGTTGTTTGCAAGTTGTATTTCTGTGTTCTACTTGCGGTCTCTTAAATTTGGGTTTTGTTACCTTAAGGGCTTTAACATTTGATAAAAAGTTATTTAAAAATATGCACATGTAAAGATAATTAAATATACATACATTAATTTTTTACCATTCTCATAAATTGTATGAATTTTCAAAAGCTGCGAATAGTAATATTAGAAAATATTTGCCATAAAAATAGCAATGAATAAAAAAGAAACTTGCTTGTAAAATATTCTGCAGATGAAGCACTTACCCTTTTTCTTGATTGCTGGCTAACCAAAAAAGCTTATACTTTATTGCAACAGGGAACAAAAGAACGTAATGCCCAAATTTATCCCAATTACAATATACTTTTAGAGGTTAAAAAGAAATGTTATCCAAGTGAGAATGATATTCGTATAACAGACATATCCGCTGAGGTTAACCTTCAGGCACTCGTTGACCACACAGTAAAAATAATAATATAATCTCAGCAAGATCAATAACTTCCCGCAAAATGTCTCAAAATGAAATTGCATTAGATACAAGTGGAGATGTTATGGCAGCGCAAACACTCACATTACAAGCAGAAGTTTAGCGGGCAATATGATGAATCATTTAAATTTATTTTCAGTTTGTCTCGTTCCTCTGCAGATGACATCCAACAATGGCACTATACTCTGGCAGAATCCACGGCCATCCTCGACCAGATTCTGCAGACCTATAAAACTGATTTTTCAAAAGGAAACACCTGAATTGTGTACAAATGAAATTAAAATATTGAAGATCAAACATCAGAAATTAAACCTACAGTTATGGATGATTACCAATTAACTATTAGTCATACATTTAAAATGACAATGATTGATGGAAAGATGTTTTCTGTTATTAGCAATTCTTCAACGCAAACCTGTGGAGCAAGGCCTAAAATTATGAACAACTTGGAAATGTTAAGGATACTGTCCATAGATCAAGGTTTATATGATTAAAAAGGTTAAAACGAGACTTAAGTTTACGGGAATACTGCCCGTAGGTTTTTTCAAAATTACTGCCAGGTTGCTTTAATAACTGGTGATTTTTTGGTTATCTCGGTAAACTGTATATCCGTATTGATTTTGTTGTAGGACTCCACGAAGTTTTTCTAAAGCACTTATTTATACCTAATACTAAGTACAATGTCATCTGGCTGTGAAATTAACAAAAAAGTGTTTGCGGAGTACTGCAAAAGTACTGCGAAACCCTACATTGACCTGTATTCATGGTACTATATGCCAGCAAGTCTTCACAGAATACTTATTCACGGGCCAGAAATTATAAAGTGTGTGCCTCTTTCAATAGGCATGTATTCAGATGAAGCTATTAAATATGGGAACAAAGGCTTTCGGAAATATCGGTAACCATACTCCAGAAAATTTTCAAGGGCGGAAACTATGAAAGATGTATTTTGTAGGGTACTGCTTTCGTCTGACCCTCTCATATCTTCATTATCCAAGTGTGTAAGTACTCGCTCAAATAAGCAACCCTTAAACAAAGAAGTTTTAAATTTGCTTGAAGAGCCTCATTTGTCAAATGGAATGCATGAAAATGAAAACATTAGTGATTCCGAAATTTCTGATCAATAATTGTGCAATAGGATATGATTTTTTTTTTAGTTTAAGCATAATTATTACCTAGTTATTAGATAGCGTTACGTTTTCTTTGTAGATACATTTTGGTACATTAAAAATATTAATTTGTTAACGCAATTATATTTATTAATTTAAATAAAAATAAAACACCCTGTTTATTAAATCTGATTAAAAATAAAATGGATAAAGCCCTTGGTTTACGAACAAATTCTTATTTACGCGTAACAACTAGAAACATTTAAGCCGATTACTTAAATTAATATACTTAATAATAATACTAAATTATTTATAAACACTCAGTACGTAGACAAGACCCGAAATACTTAAAAAAATTAGTTAATTAACGTATCTAAAGCTATTTACACATCGTAAGCAGTTAAAAACCTAATATTTTTATATTTATACTTATTACCGCCTAATTTATCATACATGACCTCTGTGCGGCAGCCCGCTCCCGATCTCCCAGGGATACCAACCCACCCGACCTAGAACGTGTCCACGTGGCTTTATCATTCACCTGTGCTGTGCGTACTGTGGTCGTGTGGATGTGTTGTTTGAACCTGTAACTATATCACTTGTGTGGTATACAACACGAAAGGTCTTCGTTAGTGGTTAGTGAAGTAAACACAGAACGATTTATAGATGAAGTTAAGTTAAGGCCGTCTCAGTGGAATTCTGCATCAGAAGATTACAAGGACAGAGACTTGAAGAAGCGACAGAACTTTGCATGTAGTTTTACCCCCAATTTGAAGCTTCAACAGTCAAAGAGAAAGCTGAATTATGTAAGAAGAAAATTTTAAAGTAGTAATTAAGTAACATAAAGTAATTAAGTAGTATAAAGTAGTAATTTGAGGTTAATAAATAGGCAACATGTTACTTTTAAGATTTATTTGTAACTGTTCATTATGTATGCTGTTATGTGTTTACAATCCAACCCATAGTGAGAATAGATCGTTTGTAGTTCATGTCTTCCCGTTTTATTCACGCAAATGATAGTATATTACCACTTGGTATGTAGATTTTCTCTTTTCAAATCTTTCTGATTAAAATATTTCGTAACAATCAGTTTTCGTGAAACAGGACGGCACTAATTTAAAATACTCAAAAGAGCCACAACTCTTTAATTTCTTAAAATATTTGGTTTAAACTTGGTATGTAGATTTTTTGCTTTATCAATCTCTTTAAAACAAAAACGCATTGAATTTATTTATCTTGTATGTATGGTAGCCATTAACATTAAAATTAAAATACTCAAAAAGATTATGTTTTTAAATATTTTAAAACATTGACATTGACTCACTTAAATATAACAACAGCTGCACTTAGAAATTCTTGATATTGTTTTGCATAACAAATACAATTTGATTACACTAGGTTGTCCACTACAGCTTTGTTAGCTACAGTACACTAACATAGTTGTATTCTTTCATCTTGCCATGGCACTCGTCCCTCGGTGCTGTTGAAATATATCTCACGAAGTGTAGCGGTATGCCGCCTTGTTTCCACGTATCTAACGTTGACTTTCTTGATTGTTCGATTTTATACAGCCCGGTCACTTCCAGTGTATCTTGGAATAGAAAGCCAGTCCTTTCAAGCTCGTAGTTGTGCAGAGCACAAGCAGCTTTTACAAGAGCTAGAGTGTTGCATAACTGAAGATTTATTGGACTGCGGATATCCTCCACTTATTTGTTAAGATACCAAAAGTACATTCGACGAATCTTCGAGCTGATGAGAGTCGGTAGTCAAAAACCCTTGTCGCTTTTGTCCGGTTACGTCCTGGAAAAGGTTGCATTAGGTTCATATCTATGCCAAACGCTTCATCCCCCACAAGTACATTAGGTAGAGGTGCGGTGCTGGATAACATATTTTTAGCGTTTGGAGGCTTCTATCATGGAATGCTCTTCCAAAACTCGAACAATCAAATATTGTTGGATTAGCGTCTTTGCCCATTGACCGAACATCCACGTAAAGAAGTTCGTAATTACTGTCAGCAATGGCCAACAGAACGATTGAAAAATAGCTCTTGTAATTGTAGTACATTGAACCCGAATGTTTAATTATCCGTATGTGTTTACAATCCACAGCACCTATGCAGTGAGGAAAGTAAGCTCGTTGTTTGAGGCCTTCAGCCGTCTGGCGCGAAAACTGTTCAGTGAACAATGGAAATACTTCACCTTCCAAAGAAATCCACACAAAACGACACATTTTTGGTACAATTAAAGATATTGTTGTTGTTCCAATTCTGTACATGTAATGTAGGTCCATATAAGAGCATCCTGAGCCCAAGTATATGGAAAAAAATTATTAATATTAAAAATAAATTTTTATTTTTCAGACCAGGGGCTCCAAGTAAAGTGGAGGAATGTCAATGACAGCGACAGGAAGTACTTGAAATCGCTGAAAACAGAATCTGGACAGGCAAGGGAAAAAATATAGAGACCTACGCGTACGCAGCGCACCTCTCTTTTCTAGACAGTGCAATAACATTAGGACCAACAGAAGCAGAAAAACTAAAAGTGAGCGTTAATTCTGGTGAAGAAGAAGAGGTTTCAAGTAGGCCTGCAACGTATCGAAGAAGAAGACAAAGAATAAAAGACAAGTTAGAAAATTACTTGGATTCTTTTCAAAAACCAAGTTACCTTCGGTGATTGTAATATGAATTTTTTCAAGGAATTACTTCCACTTCCAGCTTTACAAAAAATGAAGCTACGAATAGATTTCATGACATTTGTGTATGATTACTCACAACACACCCATACACCTACTTTGTCAACAATACCAGCCTCAAGTTGCGCTCTACCATCAGCACACCAAACTGCAGGACCATCCACAACGATTACCACCAAGCCAGAATGGATTAGAATATCAATCAATCAAACAATCACAAGCACAATTAAATTATCAACCATTATTGCTGCAAGTGGGGACCCCACATACTTTTGATAAAACGCCAGCCAAGAAGTACCACGATCTTCAACCAATGCGTCGAGACAAAGCTAAAGTAATGCACAAAGACAGTCCGTCGCCACCTGCGGTTTTTTTCCTACATGGAAGCGTCAGCACCTGGATGAGGTCGAGTCAAATGATGTTCTCAGTCCTGGAGGCCTTTCTGCGACAAACATCAGCACGGAAATGTGAGACTTCTACTATTCAGAGGGTGATTTCATGTAGATTGTGTTTATTTTCAAACATTATTACTTACATAAAATAATTTTAGATTCACATACAGAATAGCAACAAAAATTTGTACTGAAGAATTGTAATTTACAATTATTAGTAAAATAGGTTTTAAAGGACGTGATATATTTTCTTACCTGAGTGTAATTGATAACATCTCTTCTATTGAGAAAGCAAATCCTTCGAGTATTTCAGGTCTTGTAGACTTGGTCTGTCGAACTTTCAAAGTTCATCAAAGGAAGAAACGGACATTCGAAAGTAGTTGAAAAATTTGTCACTGTCTTCTCTTAATAGGCCATACAGATTTCTAAATGCACCATCTACTGCAACGGGCGTAGGACCCTTGGATACTACTTTTATCTATTTAACCCACTCCAAAGAATAAGATTCGAGTTCTTTTAAACTTTTTTATAATTCCAAAATTTCTGAATAAAATTTAATACCTGGGATGATTATTTTTTATTACGTTTTATTAAAACTGAATGGGTTTAATTTATAAAGATATCATTTACTAGTTAATTTTTACTTCGCTTGCTAATTAATTTCGGTTTGTATAAATGAATTTTGAGATTTACGTTTACTAACTCCTTTCTTAATTCGTTGCAACGGCTAGCTCCAGTTAATATAAACAAACGATTTCTGTTATCATTGCCCAAAATTAGGCTCATTTCGATTTATTTATTTATCTGGATTCCTATTGAGTTGACTTCTTTCATTTATATATTCAATATTTCTATAAGCTTTTAATATTAATAATCTTTAGCAATAAAAGTAAATCAAACGTTATACTCATTTAATTAAATTCCAAATCTGAACGAAAATGCATCAATATGTTTACAAATATTTATAAAATCAAACTGAAATCTACAACAAAAAAAAAAATAAAATCTTTATCAGAATCAAACGATTGTTTTCGTTTAATTGTGACAGTCAAATGTAAAGTTTCGAGAAATCAAACACAAAAAAGTTTTATTTCTTAACCACAAACAAAAATGGTTCTTACTTATTTTCGTTGCAAAACTGATGATGTAATGCTGGCATTTCTTTGTGCGCTGATAAGGAGCCTCAGATAGGTTAGAGCCTGCTCTTCCGATGATGTCACCTGTCGGCACTTTGGCACTATTTTTATTCCTTATACTTTTGTGTAGCTAAATACGTTTCTAATTTTCTTGCATCAGTTAATGATTTTAGTAAATAATTGTTCGATATATTTACACTATACAGTTTTTACTTAATCGTTCAGTTTTAACTGTTAATAGCCTGCGCAACAAAATGCAAGCTATTTATAAACCGCGAATGCTCCATTTTTACACATCAATGAATTCGAGTTATTGTCCTTTATACTTCGATTTCCCAATTTGGGTCGATTAATGTCTATAATATTTATTGTTCATTATTTAAACATAATTGATTACGGTTCTAAGACATATAAAACGCGTTATCTTCACTTAGTACGTCACTTTTTATTATTTTAATAAGGAAGGTAATTTTCTACTTCATCCCTATCACCGTTAATTAATTCTTATTTGTAATTCTAACACTTTATAGGGCAGCGTGACTATACAATGTCGGTTAGACTGCGAATTCTGATCGCTTATTTTTTCTGCGACCCTTTCTGTTCGCTTGCTAATCACGATTGTCTGTTTGACTCGCTCACTATATGCGACTGACTTAAAAACTGAATATCATTATTATAACAGCATCATTCCTTCCACCACATTAATGCACTTACAAATGCCGAGTATTTTAAATACTTTCACATTGAATATTTTGATAACGTATTGAAATAAACTCAAGCTTTTCATCTTAATACTAGACGGTAGGTCGCAGCGGCTCATCGCAGTGAATAAAAGAGGCCTAAGTGAGAAGGTGGTGATCTGGTGATATAATTTGTATATTTGATCTTCAGACAAGTACTTATTAATTTAAACGTATTTATACTATAGGTTGCTTTTGTAATTAATTGGGATTGTAATTTTAATTTAAAGTATTAATTTTGATAATTGTACTGCAAACTGCAATAACCTCAATTTTCAGAATGACACTTGGAATCAGAGGGAAACGATTTCTGAACTTATTAAATAAACCTCGATGCCATAATATGAATCAACCAAAGGCTCAAATGCAGAAGAAAGGCGTATATTTCTATAGTGAATGTCACACTGAGAATGCAGTGTAGAGTCTTATGGAGCACACCGTTGCCGGTTGTCGTTATGCTGGGATCGGTTAAACCTCAAGTCCGGTCTCAGGCAAATTTCGCCGCTCTCACAGATTCGCTAAAAACTTGTTGGAAGTTTGATGATGTTCATACCTTCGCCTTTATTTAAATGTTTTCAATAATTAATAATAATATACAATAAATTTCAAAATTACAAAAGAATCATTTCAGGCAAAGTTAATATAAGAAAAAATTAAAACAGAGAATTAATTGTACATTTATAAACAAATAAAATATTTACACTTTTGACAAATGATATTGAAAATTATAATTTTCGCACTCGCATTTGTCCGCGTTTGAATTTCTTAAATTCCATGTTACCTCTAATAAGTCACAAACAAGACTGAAAATCAGTATTACATTTAGGGTTGTTTGTTTACTTTTCAGTTACATTAAAAACTCATTAAGATATCTTCCCGTATAAGCTTGGTTTGAAATGCATTGTAGGTAACTTTCTAATTAATACAATTGTTTAAAGATATTTAAATCGTCTTGAAAATTCATATTTGAGAATTTTGAGTGATTTTTTCAACTAAAATTTTCCGATTTTTTCAAAAATAAGGGCAGTTTACTCTTACGTATCGTTCGCAAAAAATAAAAAAGTTTTTCATTTGTGTCCAACTTTTTAGCGGCACTGTATAATAACTTCAGAGCCGACCCAACACAGTGTGCCGGCCTCCCATTACAAATACATTGCCTATACCCCGCCACACTGCATTCTCGGTGTGACTCGCACTATAGAAGGTACGTTTTTTACATTTATTTAATTGAAAAGGTTCTTTTTTCACATATGATTTAAGACTAAGTTTATCAACTAATATATTCAAAATAAATAATTATCACTTTTGAGTAGATATATTATAATGATCCAGAAAATGAGTAAGAGATAAATTATTATTATTTTAAATATTATTGAGATAATGCCGTAAATAATAATTTATTCAATTGATTTCAGTTCCGATATCATAGCAAACACCACTTTTTCGTGCGCACCAGTTCCATCCTCTAATATGTACAAATCTATCCCATATGAATGTACCAAACCCCACTTCATCGCGAAGTATAAAAGCCAAGGTTTTGATATAATTCGACTCTGTTCTGCAAAACACTTCTTTGTGGAATATCCAGCAGAATTGCTCTGCAACCCGCTTTTAATAGTAATTTATTACTATTCCTGTTCTCTGTTCGAGAATATCAAACCTGGACAGCTCTTAAAGCGATTTCGTGCAATTTACCTTATTGTATTTCACCATTTCGACAGCTGACGTGTATTATAAAAATATTTAAAGAATTCCTGTGACATAAACAATCCCTAAATAAATAATTTGACGCTAAAGAGGGACTAGCTCCTATACCAAGTTGCTCTATCAGCTGATCTTTCGGCACAAGACTGCCTTGGTATCGATCTCTTTTCATGCAACAATGCTTGAAGCTCGTCTGGAGGATCAAAACTAATACTAGTACCTTTTAAACGTCTTTTTATTATTCAACACTTATTTAAACTGTCGAATTAACTTTAAATAAATAGAAACGCTAAGAATTCCCTGGTTAAGCTGAGGTTACCTAACCTGGCCATTAGCAAACTTCAAACCTAAACCCGCTGTATTACCCACGAAGTTCTACTTATTTAGTATGTCCGTATTAACTTTGAATATTTAGGATCCCTAAGAGTTTACTAAGTTCGGCTCGAGATTACCTTGGCCGCTAGCGAACTCACAATCTCCTTGTGTAAATATTACTGAAAATACGGCATTTACTGTACAAGGTTATTTTCTAGTTTTAATTTATTTAAAACATTGAGTAAAATATCCCACTAAACCATTTAAAGCCCTCCGATAAATAGTGAACAATTCACACAGATTAAAATAACGTTCCAGTTTATGAACAAATGTTTCATTGACCTTTAGTGATACAACCATCACATCTGGCGAAAGATTGCATATACGCATGAACTAAATGAAAGTAAACGAATGCATGATTTCGTCTCCATTTAATTATTTTCAGCACTGTGTATATATTTAGTTTAATTAGAATATCAGAATAGTTATAGTTATTTGACCCTTTCCATGTGTATACAAAACCAGCATTCTAAGTAGTTCAAGGTCCCGATTCAGTGTGAAATTAAATTTAAGTTTGTCACAAGTTAAACTTTCTCTTTAGATTGAATTATACTAAAATCCTCCTATCCAGGTATTCCAATAATTAATCAAAGCTCAATTAATTATTCTCCATTACAGAAAAGGAACTGTATTATACAAACCTCAATTTTCAAATATAATTTGTTAACTAAAATAAATTTCAAACTTCAACTTACCTGTTGATATTAATTATCCAATTGATCTGGTGAATGTACACATATTTTTCCGAAGTAAAACTAACCGCATTTATAACGTTATTTTTCACTTTAAAGCCGGCATATCATTTTGTTTATACTTTCAAAACGTATAACTGACGTCGAATTACAGAAACGCATCTAAAGGAAACCAAATTCCCTAGCAGCAACGTGTGTTCTCGAGGCCGTCATTATCTACACCCGGCGATCAGGTTGGTCATCTACCCACCAGGAGCCAAGACGAAAATAACCACCCAGGATAAAATCTTAATTTATTTTCACGCCAGGACATTATTCATATTAGTATCATTTTTATAATACTAATTTAATTTCCTTTTTCTTTCCAGAATTGTATTTTTTTTTATTGTTAACCAGAATATTATTTTGTTTAAATATATGTTAAAATTTGTTCTTCGTACCTGATTATTTAAAAGTTATAAGAGTCTAAAAACAGAACCCACTCCCACACTACACTGTAGCTAGTCAAGGTATATTATCTAAATCCACACAGTGGAATTTTAATTTGTCAAGGACCCGAAAGGGCAAATGAAAAATTTTGTTCTACTCATTTTATTCAAATGTAATTCAAAATTCTGAGTTAAATTATTCGCATGAAATAAATTGTAATCAGAGCAAGGATATTGTAATATCATTTTCAGTAAGTAATACAGAAACATATATGATCACTTAAAAATGTTCTCTCGCTTCATTTAAATTAAAAAAAAAACTATTTATTTAATAATTATTCTCAACACTGGTCGTATCCTTTCGAAATATTTATATTTATGAAACGTAACAGGGAACTATAATAGTAATTTAAATCTGATTTCACTATTTACTAATTAATATGCAACAATATCGATGTTTATATTCAAGCACACGGCAGCTGAATTTTTGAAACTTGCATTTCAGAACCAAATTACCACTGCCTTTTTGTGTTTTATAAAATATGTTTTGTCGATATTCTTAATTAAATTTACGAGATTTAACTATATAAGTAATGAAAATGGTAATAATGTTACATCCATTTAATATGACCTCAGTCGATTAAGGCTTTTTTATTAAAGTTAGAAAAAATGTTGAGCCGAAAGTTGTAGGCAATAGTAACGTGTATATTATAAAATTCTCAATATGTATACAGGGTACTATTGTAGACTTATAAAAATGATATTTTTATGAAAAAATCCTACTTTTTTAAACGTTATCTAATGTTTCTCTCAACAAATATTTAAAGTTTTCTGAAATACAATGAAAAATAGTAACATAAGTGTGGTATTAAAGAATCTTAAAGGATTTTTCAGGAAAAGAATTGAAAAGTGTATTTTGGAAGATGGTCGATATTTTAAACAATTATTGAATTGTTTCGCTATGCTCGTGGTCAAATATTCACATCTAGTGCAAAAACACGCTTATTTTGCAACTTGTTATATAAAGACCTATTTATATACTGAAATATGTTGCTTTTGACGTTTATGAAAAGTTTGAATTGAACCTGAATTATTTACATACTAACACAAAATGCAATGTTACACCCAATGATAAAGGGAAATTAAAATCTCGTGAAAGGCAATACACTCGATGTTAAAATAGCATTATAATAGGGGTCTGTTTAGAACTCTCTTTATTTTATTCAAGTTGTGAAAAATCCAATCTTTTAATAAACATTTATTTGCATCATTTGATATAATAGATCTAAAGTCTAGTACTGCTCAAAAGGAAACAATTTTTTTGATCAAACTTTTGTTGGCATCCTTCACCCTATTTGAGAAAGTTTTGAAGACCTACTGAGAGAAACATGTTAACACGTTTAAAATCTGTCCAGTTACTTTCTGTTTTTCTTTTTCACACCCAGCTGAAAATGCTGAAAATTCATTGAAAATGTATTTTAAACAGAGAGTTGCGAATGTCGATGAAAATATTTCGTTTAGGTTTAGGTAATAATAAATAGAACTATTTATCATTCCTAAGAGTTCGCAGTGGAAATTTAACGTTGATCCAGTTGGTTTAGAACAAACGGTTCAATGTCAGTTGACATGTGATTGTGTGCAGCTGAAATTAGGTTAAGTTGTTTTCATCTCCTCAAATACACGCCGCAATTACGGTAAGTAATTAGATTTTCTATGTATTTTTGTAACATTTTCAACGTACGAAGTAAGAGATTGTGTTTACTACATGACTCCATTTTAAAGTTCTAATATTCCATTGATTAGCGTTCTCATTAAGCTATACAACCATATATACATTCTATTCTGTAAGGTTTCTGGCAAAGGTTATTTATAAGAAAATATAGAAATCGGACAGTGTACCAAAGAGTACGCACCCACAGAGTATGCAGTGTACTCTTTGCTACCTCCGCACTCTTAGGATACCGTTTAGCAAAATTATAAATTTTATAGTTGTGTTCAGCTCTATGAACAACAAAATGAGCAACAAATATAAACGAAAAACAGACCGGAATTCTTCGAATGTACAATTATTCGAATCAACAATTCTTCGAAAAGCAAATTTTCGAAATCCAATTGTTCGAAACGCCAACTATTCGAAATAGCAAATTTGAAATGTTATGGAGGCAATGACAGATTTGGAAACTGAATTGATCAATGCTTTTCGAAAGGAGTTTCCTCGATCGGTACAGCGTGGATGTTTTTTCCACTTTGGCCAGTGCATATTCCGAAACATCCAAGCGAATAGATTACAACGCCGATACGAAAATGATGCAGAATTTGCACTAACCCTCCGGTTATTTTCTACTATCGCATTTGTACCTATAAATCGTGTGGTTGAAACTTTCTAATACCTATGTGACAACAACGTTTTTTCTCCGGAAGCTCAACCAGTACTCGATTATTTTGAAGACAATTGGATCCGCAGACCACATCGACGACAACGACGACCACCGTGGTTTTCTCTTTCGATATGGAACTGTTATGATGCTGCATTTCAACAATTGTCAAAAACGAATAATTCTGTAGAAGTTAGGCACCGGGCGTTCCAACAGCAAGTCTCTGGAGATCACCCAAGTATATGGAGATTTATAACTGCCATAAAAAGTGAACAAAGTAGCAATGAACTGCGTATTGAGCAATATATTAGCGGACTACCTCCTCAGAGTGGCAAAAAGTACAGGGATTGTGCTGCAAGAATTACACGTTTAGTGTTGAATTACGACCCAAAAAATAATTTTGTGGATTATCTACGTCGAATAGCACATAATATAGCATACTAGATTTTCAACTAATTATTATTTATATTAATCTTATTGTACACAATAAATAATTTTTGTAACTATTGAACATTGTATTTATAAATAAATTTGCTTCTCGAAGAATTTTTGATTCGAATAATTGTACATTCGAAGAGGTGGTTTCGAATAATTAATTGCTTTTCGAAGAATTTTTGATTCGAATAATTGTACAGCATGTTCCATTTTCGAGGATATTTCGGGTTATCTCACTTACGAGTAAAGATACAGAGTTGCGGTTTTCACAATACCGTGCTACTTTTTTGTGAGAAGAACGCTGGTATAAACAAAACTTTTATAGCCCGATACATTTCTGAGATACACGGCGAAATTGAAAATATTGCATTTTGGGATCCCCCTTGTATCTCCGTTATCCTTTAATCTATGGAAAAGGTAGAAATTAGTTCTTCTACAGTTTTTTACGTAGAATCCAGAGACGTAGTCGTATTTTGCTGTAAGCTGTCAATTTTTAGCTATAAATAAAACAAGGTTTTTCTTGCGGAACACCCTGTATATTTTTCTTGCGTTTCACAGGAAATTTTGTAAGCTTTACAAAAATATATAAAACATGATGTGTATTTTAAATAATAAACCTAAAATCTGATTTCACAAAATCTGCGAAATAACATAGTGTGTATTATACAGCATTAGAATTAGTAGGCCGTGATTATTGGAACAATTAAATGATCATTTGCTAAGCGTCAAGACCTGTCAGTTGTAAAATTGATATTCTCTGCGTAATATTGTATTCGTTAGAATGGCGGAATCAACATTTTTAAAAATATGACATGTTAGTCTGTTTTATAGACAGCAATGAAAACTCCCGTGAGGCTTCCCAACTGTTATTTCAACAGGTTTGTTTGAATACTTATTTATCTGTTGACGTATGTGGATTTATTTTTTGTTTAAATATCCTTTGGATTTATACATATCCAGAAAGAAGGCAACCTTGTCTTTTAATGTGTTCTCGAATACTTTGCTAGATTTATAATATGGTCCGGCGATGCTTACTTTTCGAGTGCAGGCATTTTCAACAGGCATAATACTAGGCATTCCCAAGAAAATCATCATGTGCTGTTCGAAAGAGAGCAACAGGGCCGATTTGGATTTAGCGTAGCTTATTTTATTTTGGGGCAACAAATAGAATACAGAATTTATGAAGGCAGTCTTACAGGGAACAGACATCTTGAAATTTTGCAAGATGTTATATCTATGTTACTAGACAATGTTCCTTTAGCTCATCTTAACAGGATACATTTCCAACAGGATTGCGCGCCCGCACACAATGCTGTAATTGTTCGGCCTTTTTTAGACAAGTATTTCCCGCAAAATTGGATCGGTACTCATGGACCAATTAGATGGCCTACATGGTCACCTGACCTATCCATGATAGACTTTTTCTTATGGGGCTACTTGTAGAATAAGGTTTATAGTACCAGTCATCGGACAATAGATGGATTACGTAATGCCACCAATGCGGCATTTCAAAACTTGCAAAGACGTTCCATAATTATTTTAAATGATTTAAAAAGAATAACCGCTGTATGTCAACATTGCGTTCGCAACCATTTTGAGCAGTTCTTTTAAGGTGAAAATCTATTAAGGGGTTACTATCGAGTTAATATTATGTTAAGTTTTTCAGTTTTATCCTGCCTTAAAATTAATTTAGCTTTTTAAACATTTCTATGTTTGTAATATCCTAATATAATTAACTCATGACCTAGTAATTCTAATGCTATATAATTCACACTATGTTATTACGCAGATTTTATGAAATGATAGATTTTAGGTTTATTATTTAAACTACACATCATGTATTACATATTTTCGTAAAGCTTACAGAATTTCCAATCAAACTCAAGAAAAATATACAGGGTGTTCTGTTAAAAAAACCATAAGTTTTATTTATAGCTAAAAATTAACAGATTACATCAAAAATACAACTACGCCACTGGATTCTACGTATAAAACTGTATAAGAGCCAATTGTTACCTTTGCCATATATTAAAGGATAACGGAGATACAAGGGTGATCCCAACATGCAATATTTTCAATTTCGCCCTGTATCTCAGAAATGTAGCGGGCTATGAAAGTTTTGTTTATACCAGCGTTCTTCTCCTCACAAAAAAGTTGCACGGTATTGTGAAAACCGCAACTCTGTAACTTTACTCGTAAGTAAGATACTCCGAAATATCATCGAACATGGGACACACTGTTTCGAAGAAATGTTTTCGAACAATTTCCTGTAAACGGATCATATTAGAGATTTAAAAAGACGATGTTATGTATGAAAGACGTGAGGGCTTTAGCATTTTAGTTTGCCGAACTGAATGCCATACCTCATAGGTTCAACATGGAAAAGAAGGCTGCAGGCATACACTGAGACAAGAAATGTTGCTTCTCGAAACGGATTATCGCTAAGGGCTCCGGAAAAATGTACTTTGGCACGGGCCATTGGATTCAATAAGGTACAGTGCGATAGATTTTTTACCAACTTGAAAGAATGTTACGCAAAGACCAAATGTGAACCACCGTATTTTTAACATGGACGAGACGTGGCTTTCCACTGTACCTAATCGCATGCCAAGAATGTTTGCACCTAGGGGCAAAAAATGTGTTTTGAAAATAGTGTCTGCTGAGAGGAGACAATTGGTCACGGGAGTACGCTGCATGGGGTGACAGGTATTTGGGTATCTCCAACTGTAATTTTTCCTAGAAAAAGGATGAAGGAAGAACTGTTCTTTGGTGACCGCCTGGGATATTAAAACTGATCTTAGAATCAGGATATATGAACACAGATTTGTTGGTAAAGTGACTTCGCCATTTCCAATTTCACGTAGTCATCGGAAAATGACCCAGCAATTCTTATTCCAGATCACGTTTCGCACTGCTCACTTGAAGCTGTTGTTTTCAGTAGAGAAAATTACATTATGATGTTATCATTACCTACTCACGCAAGCCACAAAATTGCAGCCTTTAGACAAAGGGTTCTTTTCTCCATTAAAAGCTGTATTCTCTTTGGAAGCTGACAAATGGATGGTGACACATCCTGGCAGGCTAATTACTCACCAGATGTCTTCTTTATTCCATGCTGCATATTCTAAGGTGGCCACAATTCAAATTTGCCAGAAATCTTTTGCGGCTACTAGGTTATATCCATATAACCCGAACGTGTTTGATGACGCTGATTTCGCACCTACTGAGGTAACAGATATACCGAATCAACACGAAGCGGCAGATAGCGAAGATGATGACATTCCTATCGCAGAGCTTGTTAAACTAACTTGTAAGGATAAAGCTACTAGTAGAATGGAATCAACTTCAGTCAGTAACGATGATCATCGACAGCCACACTAGAATTTAACCTTACCCTCGACAAGTAGGCTTAACGACCATATACAAAAGGGACATCTTACTCCTGGTGACAGTGACGAAGATCCAACAGAACCATCAGCAAGGAAACAACACCGAGATCTAACACCTGATGCATGTGGTAACAATTAGGCAGGACCATCAAATTATTATCAACCCCAAAGCCCGAGATCACAAACACCAATGACGCCTGTAACGGATAACCATCCACAGAGAAGAAGCAAAACCGATGATCAACAAGCAGATATGACTGGTAAGAATAAACAAAAAGAAGCAACCAAAACCAGCAAAGCAGATGACGATCAAATCAGGACAGAGAATCATGTTACAGCACGAATGATTCTACCCCTTCCAAATGCGACGCATGTTCAAACCGGACAAACAAAATCAAAACGATCTGAAATATTAACGTCTACGCCATATAAGCGTAATTTAGAAATAAATTTTAATAAGAAAGATGGTGGCAAGACTGATAAAACTGGTCCTAAGAGAAATTTTTCATTACAATCCAAGACAGAAAGAAAAGATGAAGTGCGTTCATTGCGAAATTTGGTGACATGAGGAATGTTCCAATTACTTGGGAAAAGGAACTTTTATTTGTGACCAAGGTCAAGAGAAATAATTATAGGTATATTTTTTTATTTTTATCATATTTTTGAAAACTTCTCGTATGTTTATCAATGCGTACTCTCAAGATCCCCATTGCGTACTCTTAGACTCACGTGACTCTAAGAGTACGCATTTTTCATACTTGAAACTGAGTATCCTTTTTTTTGTAATTGTCAGATTACTACTTCTTTATACCAATTATTAGTATAGATATAACTGTGTGTTATGCAGCACAAATAAAGTTATTTTGTTCACAATAAATTTTTTTATGAGGATTCACAGGTTAAGTGCATACTCTTAGGCGCTCTTACCCTAATAATCGTTGTATGCCTTTATTCAACTAGTGAAAAAACATATAAAGTTAGATACGCTCACCTTCAATGCACAAAAATAGAACAGCATTACTCACAAGAAAACTCAATTACGTACTGAACATTCCTTCTAGTCAATATTAGTAATTTGTATATCGATTTTGTTAACGACCGTCTCTATTAATTCATAGACCGGCATTTTCCCTTAAGTTTAATATAGTGACATATGTATGAGGTGCTTATTTTAATTTCTATACAGTGAACTCGACAAAAAAAAGGAACGCATGTCTCGAATAACCCATAATTGTATTAAAACTAATGGTTACATAATGAAAAAAAGAAATAATTTTTATATGCTATTTATATTCGGCCAACCTGTCACTCACTTCGCCCTCGAAGTGGTCGTTATCTTCCGAACCACTAGATGTATATAGGACCCCGTCGCTGCCACTGTCACTGTCGGTAGTATCCGACAAAGCACCGGGAGGAACCAATTTCCGCATTTTGTCAACTGCAACTACCTTCTCATATATTGTACGTTTTTGGGTTCTCTGGGGCCTTTCCATATCGACAACGACGTATTGATCGTTTGGCAACACCTGCTTCACTATCATTGGCCCCCTATACTTCTGCAGCAGTTTCCGGCTTATCCCAGCAGGGATTTTGTGTTTATCTATGAGAAACATATCACCCTTACCGTAGACGTGAGGCCTCTTTCACTTTTAGTCAAATATAATTTGTATATCGATTTTGTTAACGACCGTCTCTATTAATTCATAGACCGGCATTTTCCCTAAGTTATAATATAGTGACATATGTATGAGGTATGCTTATTTTAATTTCTATACAGTGAACTCGACAAAAAAGGAACGCATGTCTCGAATAACCCATAATTGTATTAAAACTAATGGTTACATAATGAAAAAGTAAATAATTTTATATGCTATTTATATTGACCAGTGTCAACGCACTCGCTACTGAAGTGGTCGTTATCTTTGAACCACTAGATGTATATAGGACCGTCGTGCCACTGTCACTGTCGGTAGTATCCGACAAAGCACGGATAACAATTTCAAAATTTGTCAACTAACACTTCTAACATAATTGTACGTTTTGGTTCTCTGGGGCCTTATATCGACAACGATATTGATCGTTTGCAACACCTGCTTCACTATCATTCTATTCTTCTGCAGCAGTTTTTATCCAAGGATTTTTGTTTATCTATAGAAACATATCACCCTTACCGTAGACGTGAGTTCCTCTTTCACTTTTTATCAAAATATTATCTTTTGTTTCAGCTGCACATCTTTAATCCTCTTGTGGTATTTTCTCATCAGAGTTATATCTCAATACTTTCACAAGTTTGAGTGTATCCGCTAACTCAAATCTATCATCATCTTTTATATTTACATTTCAAAATTTCATCTATATTGAATAAAGAAGATTGGGATAAAATTGATTCTATAACGTTTAAATCTATGAAAATAAATTTTGACATCTCATGTCAACGTCAAAAAGAAAAATTTAATAAATTATACAAACAACAAAATAATAGACCATCTATTGATTATAAAAAAACAGTTATAAACCTTTCTGATAATGTTGTTTCAGACTATACTATTGAAGCGCTTTCTAAAGGAGGAAATCTTGCGATAACACCAAGGGATACCTTTTGAAGATATAATTCCAATATCGAAAACTCCATTAAATTATTACCTTTTGATGCTACTAATGAAGTTAGATATAACACCGTTAACATATTACGTAAAACAAAACCTCCAAAGACCAACTTATCCTTTCGTCAACGACGTGCTTTACTTGATCTTAAACGCAATGAAAGTATTGTAATATTAAAATCAGATAAAGGTAACGCAACTGTTATATTAAATATGAACGATTATAACACTAATATAGAACAATTGTTGGGACCAGAAACTTATCGTGAAATACCAAAAGATCCAAAAAGTTTCTTTTAAAAACTAAAGAGCTGATTAAATTATCATTTATTCCTGAAGAAATAAAAAAGAAACTAACTAACTCTGAAGCTATTTCACCAAAACTATATGGTTTACCAAAAATTCATAAACCTAATATTCCTTTAAGGCCTATTGTTAGTGCAATTGGTTCTCCTACATATAGCCTTGCAAAACATCTTACATTGTTGTTACAACCTCATATAGGAAAAACACCCCATTACATTAAAAATTCTGCCGACTTTGTTGAAAAATGGTTAGTTTTGATGTTGTTTCACTTTTTACAAAAGTACCTCTAAAAGAAACTATTGAATACATTGATCATCTTTTTCCAAAGGACATAACCATTCTTTTACAGCACTGTCTTACTACAACTTATTTTCAGTGGAATAGTAAATTTTATGAACAGATTGAAGGTGTAGCAATGGGTAGTCCCCTTAGTCCTGTTATAGCTAATTTTTATATGGAAAAATTTGAAACATGAGCGTTACAAAATACACCTAAAAAACCTTTAGTTTGGTATAGATATGTAGATGACACATTTGTTATTTGGAGACATGGAGAAGAAGCACTGCATGAGTTTTTGATTTTTATAAATGGTATACATCCTAGTATTCAGTTTACCATGGAAAAGGAAACTGATGGAAGTTTACCATTTCTTGACATATTAATATCTAAAAATAATAATTCTCTATCTTTTAAGGTTTACAGAAAGCCGACACACACTGATAGATACCTTCATAAATTATCCAACCACCATCCACGTCAAAAAATTAGTGTAATTAAATCTTTAGTAGATCGAGCAAAACAAATTTGTGACCCTGAATTCTTGAATGATGAATATAAATATTTAAGAAAATCCTTACAAGATAATGGATATTCACTTACAGATATTAATAATGTTATTACACCTTCTAGGCGCAACCTTAAAGAAAAACCAGTTCTTAATGTTGGTACTGCTTTTCTTCCTTTTATAGCTAATGTTACAAATACAATTGAAAAAATCCTAATTAAATATGGCATTAGGACTATTTTTAAACCTACAAGAAAAATTAAAGAACATTTAAGATCACCTAAAGATGTGTCAAACCCTCTGTCATCTTCCGGAGTGTATAAGTTATCTTGGTCATGTGGAAAAGTATACATCGGAACCACAAAACGTAGCTTTGATACAAGACGCAAAGAACATATGAGATTTTGTAGATTGGGTCAACCAGAGAGGTCTGCTGTGGCTGACCATGCCCTGAATAATCTAAATCATGACATTCAATTTGACAATATGGAAATATTGTCAAGACAAACTCATTATTATGTTCGTTTGCAACGTGAAGCTATTGAAATATATAAACACCCGAATAATTTTAATAGACAAGAAGAAAATCTCCATTTAAATAGGTTTTGGCATCTTATAATTAAAAAAAGCATAATGGTACGTCTTAATTTTGATTTTAATTTTAGCTTTTGGTATGTCTAGGTTTTTTGCTGTTTTTCCTAGACCTTGAAGCAAATGCTTTACCAACTATATGTTAAATTACCACAGCACTATAACTTGACATAAGTAGTTGAAATTAAATTAAAATTAATAAAAAAAATTACAAAGAACGTTCTGCATCGTGCTTTTCATTGTTAATAACGCTTCCAATTATTGATAAAGATATCTCTTTGTTAGATTTAACTGGGTTATTTTATTTGATGTAATGTTTGGATTTGTGAATGCTTCTATCATTTTCAAATTGAAGTTTTTCACAACTTTACACTTACATCATATTTTGTTAAATGTGTTTTTTGGCTGACAAATTTCATTGTTAGCTTTCGTCGTAGAGAGTGTTCTGGTTTGTCATCTTTGAGGCAGTTTAACAGTATTTAATTTTAATAACCTAGTTATTCTTTACTACAATTTTATAGTTGGCTTATACGTTTCTCAAACTGTTATATTAATAGCAGGCTTATGTTTATGTTTTAATGTTTCAAATTTGACAAAATTGTTTACATCTTTAACAATTTTTAACATTACTACTGACGAAGATAACTTGTAAGTGTTATCGAAACGTTTAGATTGTATAATTTAAAGTACACCATTAAAAAACCCCAAAAAAGATAAGTATTTTATTATGAGTGTTAATGGTGAAAGTTTACATTTTAATATTATATGAAGTTCGTAGTCCATCATCTTCTTGTTTAGAACACAATGCAAAAAGGTTTGATATAGTTGGCTGTTTTAAATATTTCCTTTCAAGTCCTTGAAAATAGGATACATCTTTGTCCTTATCAGCATGTATTTTACTCAAATGCTGTTGAAGCCTAGAAGGCTTCATTGCTTCATTTGAAAAAACTTTTTGGCAAATTAAATACATAGGTAATAATTGGTTTGTTGGAGATTGCGTAAATCCCTATTTCTAATACTCAGTATTGTACTGCCGACATTTCTCCTTAGTTTCAGACATTTTGGAATTCACAATTTGTTACGATTTCAATACATTAACTTTTCAACCGATTTACAGAAAGTTATAACACTAATGGCTATAATGACTTATTTACTTTATCAGTCACGCACGAGTATGGATCACTGACGAAGCACACAAAAACAATAAGACATTCGAGCACGCAACAACTTGTATGCCTTTGTTTGTTTGCGGTGCCCCGATGCACTTGCTCTGCAAACAGGTTGTTCAAGTTCTCGTATTTTTGTCGAAACATGCTTGATTGCATAAATCACGCCTTTGCTTACCAACTTGCATCGACTTGTTACCGACAGTCCTAGTCCTAAACCGAATCAATTAGTTTATACTTAATGCTTATTTAAATGTTTTATTAATGTTTATTTAATTTTACGCCATAATAATAAGATAAACATTTTAGACGGCTAGATAAAACGTTTTTTCATGAAAATAGAGGTATGTTTTTTCAAAGTATTTTATTATATTAACGTTTAAGTTCAAGTGCTCGTATGGCGCCTATGAGGCACCAGACAATCTTTAAACTTCTATTCTATACCGTTCTTAATAATTTTTTTAACAATTTATCCGCCTATGTATTCCTCAATTACATATTTATGAATATGGAAAACCTGCTATGACCAATATATATTGTTAAATTTTTTTACTAATAAATACAAAAACACAACGGTGCGCAATGTGGCACTTGAGAGGCGCCTTGCGAGCAGTTACATTGGTAGAATTTCTCGTAATAAATATAATAATAATAATAAATAAATTCGCATGTGTTTACATATCGTTAATAGTACAATATAAAGTAGTAGCTACAGGTACCAGAAAACGCTGTTATTTATGCCCAAGATTAAGAAATCGACATTCAAAACAAATTTGTACAATTTGTAACAAAAATATTTGTGCAGAATATAGTGAACTTATATGCAATAATTGTTATGTATAATATTATGTACAACTCTTATAATTTTACATATTTTATATCTTATTTCAGTACTTATGTATATTTATATACGTAATATATTATCTATACATTTATAATCTTTGTTCAAACTTGTATTGTAATATATATTTTTAATAGTTAATAAACTTCTTAAACATGTTTAGACTGTTTTACTTTTCTTAGACATAATTACAAAACAACAATTTATTGTTTTGAATGTAGTACTTTTTAAGTATACTTGTAAAAAAAATCAAAACAGCTATAAATCAAATTGGTGCCAAGGAGGCGCCATGCGAGCAGTTGTAAAGTTGACGTAAAGTGTAAAGTTCTAATTAGGTAGGTAGGACGCGAGCGCCCCCTTGACTGTTATAACGCCCCCCATTTGCCTTTGGACCCGCGATCGCCCCCACGAAAAGCTCCAGCGCCCACTAGGGGACGGTACCACACCGGTTGGGAACCTATGCTCTAGCCATACTATAATAATTTTTGAAGTATGTTCTACATTAAACTCCATCAATTTTAATTCTAAATCTAAACTAACAACCAAGTAAAAGTCACGATTTACTCCCCAAAAATCTTACTTATTGGTTTAAAAGGTAATAAGCTACAGTGTTTTTAAACTTACGAGATTATTATGATCATCTCTGCTATCATTATTGTCAGTTGACTCAACGTAGTCTTTGTCCTTTATACTGTCGTCTGAGTCGAAGTCTGATTCACTACAGCCAAAGTTTTCAAACACTTTTCGCTTAACACCAGCTGAACTTGAAGCGGCCATGTTGATTTATGGGTGGCTTGTTACCTTCTTACCTCTGACATGGGCATAAAATGGAGAGAGTAAAGAAGGAATTTGTCGCATAGTGCTACCGTCTATTATCTTGATTTCCGTAAGAACAAATGTATGGCTTGTTGCCCTTTTGATAATAATGATTATGTGTTTAAAGTAAATTTTTTGAAATTGTGGCTTATGACCCTCTTCCTCTCAGCCCTTCATATATACCTAAAATTAAGATAAGATTAAACATACACAATGTTTTTATTATATAATAACGATTACAGGTCTTAAATATTAACGAAAAATTATTTCTTTGTTGGATGTGTAATTTAACTAGATATATTGATTGATATGTTATTTGTGAGTACTTTTACCACTTTATATTTAAAGTTTTTCAGAGCTTTGGGCTTACACTAATTTTGATTAAGTGTTGTTAAATTTGTTTTTTGATTGTGACATTCTTTATTGTTAACCTTCGTCCGTTAGAGGGTGTTCTAATTTGTCATTTTCAAGGCGGTTTAATAATATTTAATCTATTCAGACCTAGCTAATCTCTATTAAAATAAAATTAGATTCTGTAGTTGACTTTTTCATATATATTTCTTAATTATTATAGTAGGTTTATATTTAGTTTTCAGATTTCATATATTTATTTGACATCTTAATTAATTTTCAAAAGCTATTATCACATACTAAGGTAGATCATTGTAATTGTTATCGAAACGTTTAAATTTGTAAAAAAATTATATTTCATACCCAAAAGATAAGTATCTTAATTATTAGTGATAATCGTGAAAGTTTGCATTTTCAAATGTAACGCCATGTATACCTGTCAGGAATTTTAAATTATATTGTCCAAATTTTTTGCCTGAAATATGTTTTTGTATCTTTAACAATAAAGCTTAAATCGACCGAGTTTTTCTTTACGTTTTCCTGCAATTAAAATTAAGGAGTACAGCAATTTAAAAAATAAATTAAGTCTTCTCAGATTGTGGGTGTTCTAAGTAGCCATTACAAAATATTACAGTAATGGGTCCTAATGATGAACAACACCTCGAAACCATACAATTTGGTTGTTGTTTATCGAATCAATTCGTTGGGCTTTTTTCCTAGCGAAATTGGTCTATAAATAAAGATTTTTTAGATCAAAAGCAAGTTGAAATGGAATATACGTGTTGTATACACGGTGTTTATTAAATAGTGTTAAAGTTTCAGCTAGCGTTATAACACATGCGAATCTGAGAAGCCTCATAAAAGAATTAATGCTAGGCGATGCGCCGTTTCCTCTAACGGGCCATCCAAAAATTACATTAAATTGCAACGTTGGAATCTACATGTAAACAAATTCATCACATAATACGTGACACAAGGCGTCAGAAGCATATTGGTGATCAAAACAATACAAAAGTACATTTTTTATTATTGAACATATTGTTGACAATGACCACCGTCCATGTCCATGACCAATTTCAATCCAAGAGGGATTGAATCCAGAACACGTTCCTGTCACACTGATCTATACAAACGTCACCACAAAATTTGCCTAGTTGCCAAGCGTATTTTTGTCAAATTCTGCATCTTTTAAAATCTGAATCTGAGGTTTTAGAAGGTGCGAAATGCTACCAAAAAATTGCAAAAAAATTCAACATCAATATTTTGTTTGAAAATTAATTTTTCATCGGATACCTTTCCAGATAAAAGCTAATGAAGTCGGTCAAATTTCGAACTTTGGATGGCTCGTGAGAAGTAACGGCGCACCGCCTAGCAATAATTTTGTTATAGGGTTTCTCAGCTTTGCCTGGACTATAACGCTACCTGAAGCTTTAACCCTAATTAATAAACACCGTGTATGCAGTGTGGTTCTTAAAGAATGGGAAATCATTAAACAGGAGATTCCTTACACGATTTCATGACGATTGAGCAAAACATATGTTGTAATAGGTTTTCGGTGGTGACAAGTGAAGCTTGTCCTCAACGAAATCCAGCACAAAAATTTAGACTCGTTTCGAAATATATTTATTAATTGTACTTATAAGTTACGGTATTTTATGTTGTTGCAATGCCAACTCCTGGGCGGTAGACGGATAACGAATTCTTCGTCACAGAGGTTGAAGCAGATTAAACGGATTCGGGCGCCACCCAAAGATTATCTACTGTCCAGGCGGTCTTTGGGTCCACTCCTGAACTTGTGCGGTTTCCAAACGGCTACCTCGGGTTACCCAGTAGAGGATAAATTCAGGGTTGAATCCTCACGGTCGAAGATGTACCTAAAACTAATACGGGTGGAAGGCGGATACAGTAGACAAAGGTCACAGGTCCCCTTGACAAACAAAATTCCTTCACCAATGATGGATGAAAATGAATGATTCTTAATAAATATTAACTCGGTGAATTTATTTAAATCTCGCTAATTACGGGTTAACCAAGACGGTGCGCGATAGCAAAGTAATTTTTTGCTATTTATCGAAACAAATCAACTAGGCTTCGAACTTAATTACAGAGCTAGTCTTTATTAAGTTTAATTGGATTAACTAATTGTTAAACTACTCTTTACCTCATATCAATTTACAATATTGCAATTTCGCTACGTCCGCAGTGAGAATGTAGAAAAGATAAAGATTTTTTGAAAGCACTAACCTATATAGACTATGACATTTAAAAGTGGGGAATCATAATTTTAACGATGAGGCGACAACGTAACAATTTGTTTGAATTAATATAAAATCAATCAACGAGCTAGTATTTATTTCAACGTGCTAAAACTATTTGTTTGTAAAATCAAAAAGCGATTGATATAAAATTCGGCCAATTTCTATTAATAAAAATACTTATTCTATCTAACGATTTAATTAATAATTAGTAACACTTCTTTCAACTCAAAATCACGTAATTCCAGAAGCTGATTACTCTTCGACACATCTGCCGGTGTTCGCGTTATTCAAAATACATAACATTTTACACAATAGTAAAAGATTACATTCCTTTCATTGTAGTTGAAATTCATAGAAAGTATTTGAGATTTAACTTTACTCATTTATATCAAAACTATTATTTAACAATGCAATTTTTACTAACTAAATTAACTAATTTATGAGGACGGTGTTAATTATTACTTGTTTATTTTAATTTAAAACCCTCTTAATTAGATTGATCGGAATTTACAGTCAATTCGAGTGTAAAACGAAAAAAAAAACTAATCTTCACAATAAATGTTGATAGTTCACGATATACAGGGTATTCTAAATGTATGTAACAAATTTGGTGTACTTATTACAATTAAGAAACGTAATGTTTAGCACACTATGACCCGCCTCAAAATTTACAGGGCCATGTACCCTTTAACCCATATGAACTTTTTTTGTGGGCGGCCCATGACCTCTGGATATTAAGTCCAGCGAATGCATGTTCAATTTAGGAACCCTTGCATTTTTTTCGATAAAAGCACCGGTTCTGAATCAAATGGAGAAAAAAAATAAGACAATGACATTAATAAATTAATGTGATTAATTCTTATAATGCTTATTCACAGAAAAAAATCAAAAGTACAAATGAAAGAGGTTTTATTCTTTAAGACAACAGAAAAGAAAGAAATATTAACAAAGTAGAACGAAACATGGGAAAGTTAAAGCAATGGTTCAAAGTGTCCATCGCCTACCTCAATGCACTTTTCCACACGTTTCTGTACGGAGTTTCGTATGTTCCGATAAAGTTGTCTTCTGTTTTTAAGAATATGAGAAGTTTCCACTATTTTTGGCCACACTTCTTCCTCTCAGAATTACTTGTCTCTCTATAGACCATATCTTGCAAATCAAACTATATTGAGAAGTCCAATGGATTAAAATCTGGACTCCTCGGAGGACAAGGAAATTTGTTCCCATGACCAATCGATCGCTGAGGAAAATTTTCTACTATGGAAAATCATTAACGCTAAACTACAGTATTAAAATAACTACTTTGTAATACGATTGGAGAAAAAATTAGCGTATTTTGAAGGGAATATTGTTGTAAGTAGGGTAAATTTTAGATTACTTAACATATGCTACAATAAAAGGTAATTGCATTGTTAGGTAACGTAATTTTTGATAGATCTTCATGTACTATGAGATTTCAATCAATTTTTAATATCCTTTTGTATTTTTTGGATAACTAAAACTTTTGAAATTACAATCTTACATTAACTAACAATTTTTTGTGTTTGTCACAGGACATTTATATACGTTATTGTATAACTTACCTTAGTATTGCAGAGTCATTAGGATAACTCATTTAACTTATATAATTTTTTTTGCAGAATATTATACAAACAAATGTAATATACCTGCTGCTATTGCAAATCCACTGTAAACCCAATTATTAAAACTAATGTGACCAGACCAGTAAGGTTTCTTATTCATAATGTTATTCAAAATTTATCTTTTGCTTCTGGAAGTAACTCGGATAATGATTTTTCTGAATCTGGAAGTGAGTACATACCCAGTGGTACAAATAGTATGAAATCTGAATGAAAATATGATTTGTGAAGTGGGGAATATGGCCTTAATGGTAGTAGTCCAATATGCAATAATGAAAAATGAAGAAAGTTCAGGGATATATAGAACAAAGGAAACAAATGTAATAAATACAGCTAGAAAGCAAAACAACAAAATAAGACAAGATAAAACTCACTCGTGTTTTTTCATAAATGTATTCAAAATATGGCACGCCATTTTGAAAATAAGCATGGAAATGAAATACACTTTGCACTCTCAAAGAAATCTAAAGAAAGAAGAGATCAATTTAGTAATATTATTAGGAGTGGGGATTTCTACCATAATATGGAAGTCCTATCGTTTGGTTCTGGTGAACTAATTTTAACTCGTAGGCCATCAGAAAACGGGCCCCATTCTTCTGGTTATACACAATATGGACCATGTCCCGAATGCTTGGGCTTTATGCATAAACGCCATATTTGGCATCATTTGAAATATGGGTGTGTTTATACCAAAGGTTGTCGCATCATGTTCATTAGCAGTTTATGCTTATTTTGCAATGGTTTTAGATCAAAAACATAGTCGTTTAATAGTAAATAATAGGCAACCTGTAGTTGAGTGCGATGCATTAATAAATGGTATTTTGAATTCCAATTTGTCCACAGAATTCATATCTCTAATAGTAAATAAATTAAGAGATTATCCGATATTTCAAAAGTGTAAATCCGATAAAACCATTCTAAAGTTCGGCAGACTTAAGAGGAGTCCGTACAAGTGGTAACCTTCAGATTCTAACCGTTTTGCGATATGCTATCCCCGCTACAATTCTATTAGTAATGACCCCTGACTGGACCACGCAAACGACTGTAGTAATCTAAACATAAAAATTCCGGGTGTAGAATTACCACACGCATAAAGATTCCCTTTTACATTTTTTAATGTTGATTTGTTAGCTACCGTAAATGTAACCCAAGTAAACGTAAATAAATTGTAAGTCTATATACAGCGTGTCCCAGGATTGATGTTACAAGAAGTGTGCGGAATTAAAAATCCTTGAATCTCAATTAGATCTTTTGTAACTAAGGCCTTTGAATTGTAGAAAATTAGCAATTTAACTTTATTTACCTATATTCACCCTTTCATTATGGACATTTACCTGCTTTGGGCCGCAAATGCCATAGAAAACGTCGTGGAAAATATATGTAGGATTAAAGCATTCTTATAACTTACGGATTTTCGTTGGGTAATTAGGAACACAATTATTTTTACTGTTGATTTTATGAACGCCGCGAAAAAGTAGCCACGTCTAGGAAATTACCATAGTGTAAAGAATGATTTTCAATTCTGTCACAAATAAAATTTATAACGTTAAAAATCTGAACTACAGTGTCTAAAACATTTTAAAAAGAAACAATGAAATAAAACCAATAACTATCATTATGCCAGAAATCTTTTAAACGTTTACGTAAAAAATTTATTCAACATTTATTCACTTAAAATAATTTCCTTCGTGTAGTTTTTTTTTTCATAAGATGCGCCCGTTTGTCTTTTACGTTTGAGGTTTTCTTGAGTTTCTGAGTTATCAGTATCTGTTGGTTCCCGTATTGGTAAATTACGAGAATGCCTTGAATCAACTAATTCAGACAAAAGACAATTTAAATAAAAGTTACATAATTTTTCTTGCATTTTTGAATTCCAAAAATCGTTTCTCTTCAAGACATACTCTATTTTCATATCAAATTCGTGTCCTGTCCATACTGCAAATATACACCCCTTTCTACCAGTTATAATGAGCTGGCCTTGAATCTGGTAGTACCACTTATCGTTTATATTGATTTGGAGTTGCCCGTTTATAATATTCCAAAATTTTTTTTTTTTTTCCTTAATAGCTTTTTTTGTACGCTGAGTAGGGGCACTTAATCTCTACAATCATATCGTCGCCCACAAGTCCGTCGGGAGTAGCTCCTAAAGTATAAGAGAACATATAGTAAATAAATTGAAGCATTTTTATAACCTTACCAAGGTAATAAAAAACTTTATCGACAAATAAACCACATTCTTTGATTGAAATATTTTCTTGTTTTTCCAGTTGGGAAAGTGCTATCTTTTCGAACTTCTTTCCATGATTTATAGAGGGAACATTTAAAAATGTCGAAGAGTAAAGAAGCCTTTTTGCTGATGATCCACACGATGTTGTGTTTCTTCTTGTACAAACCTAATGGAAAGATGACGCCATTAGCAGTTTCCTTCTTTGTTCTAACCGGTAACCGGTTCCAGCTTGTAAAACTGTAAGCCGTTCTAAATCAGCTCGTTCTTCACCTGTTCTTTCTAAATTTTTTAAAACCTTAGCCTTTTCCATGCCCAAAAGAGTTGGGTCTAAATCCGTTTTGGAACAATCTTTACCATAATGTTCGTCGGGTGGATTATATTTTCCTCTAGGTTTCGACTTTTCACGCTTGTTCATCAATCCTTTTTTAAGAATTCGGATTTTGTGCAGTCTTGACCTTCTCTCGGCTCGTCTTTTTTCTAGTTTTTTTACTATTTTTCCAGGACTTACACCATGCATGGTTTTATATAATTCATAATGTGGACGTTTAGAATTAAATGAGACTACTGCTGCTTTACATCTTTCACTATATGAACGTCTTTGAGAAAAGTTAACTCTTTTCCCACCTACAAATTTCGCGATAATCGAATTAAACTGTTCAACAATGTTACTGTCGACATCCTCCAGTAAACTTCTGCTATGATTCGAAATATATGATACTATTTCGTTCAGACGAGAAAATAATTGGGGGTGAGATTTAAGAACTGGAATATAATTTTTATCCTCTGAACCTCTTTTACAAAAATATTCTTCACAGTTCGTATGAGATCCTAATACGTGACACAAATATCTTTTTTTAATAGTTTCGGAGAATCAACGCTTTTATTCTTTTTTCTATAACGAATAGCAGAGACTACCGCAGTTCGCAATCGCATAATATTTTGACCTGAAGTAATTTAAATTAAACTATCACAGTTATAAGTAGTTACGTACCTAAGATTTTCCGCTCTTTAATGGGATAGTGTTTATCTGTCGTAACAGATTTTAATTTGTTACAGTAGTTTCGTAGCAAATGATTTCGACATTCAATTTTATCTACTGTCAAAGTTTGATATGGCCGAGACTAAAATTTTATTATATCTGCTACTATCCCCATCAGCAATGATTTTCCAATAGCGAATACCGTACATACTTTCGCTCAATTTAAAGCCCTCTGCAATACTTTTAGCCTCCATACCTGTTGAGCTGCCATCATAATTTTTGTAACATACGTGATTCGGTACTATTGTATCGCTGTATTTATTACAAATAGAACAAAATTTGTTCTTTACACATATGAAAAATACTTTGCCAGTATGCTGCCCAACTATTGCAGCAGCCCCTGACAATGCGTTGTAATTTGTGCGATATGATCTTTTGGCCAACAGACATCAGCTACAACGGTTACTAAAGGAGTGCCATCTTTATCAATTTGCCCAATAGATAATGCATATTTTGATTCCTCTAATGCTGCTTCTTTCATCAAGTTTATTGCAGTGGCATCCCATCCATCACACACTTTACTATAGCATTTGGAATACAATTTGTCAGACATATATGGAATATTCATTACAGAAAATAGTTCCGTTGCAGTCTAAGTATACTTCCCCTGTTACTCGTTGATCAAAAAAATATGGTCCAAATTACATGATTACCGACAACACCTCCCCAAACATTTAAAGACCATTTAGTTTGAGAAGTATATCTTACAAAATGTGGATTTTCGGTAGAATAGTAGTGAAAATTGTCTCTGTTTACCTTCCGTTTCTGTGAAATGTGGCCTCATCTGTAAATAAAATCAAATGAACAAAATTTCTTTGTTGGTTTATTTTGTTTTGAGCCTATTAACAGAATTCCAGTCGTCTTTGATAATCTTCAGGAACCAACTCTTGAAATAGTTAAATGTGATAGGGGTGCATTTTTTGAGACAATATCCGCTGTACCGTACGTCGTTCAACACCAACCTGCTGAGAAATGGGTCGTTGTCCAATATATGGATTTTTGATTGTTTTGACTGTTAATAGTACATTTAATTGATTTTCCTCAGTCTGTGAACGTTTTTTCCTAGTATTTTTTTCATATAACAGATTGGCAGTTCATTCAAAACGCTCCAAAAGCTTTTCAAATTACCTTCTTTCAGGTTGCCGTCTCTCTGGAAACCGTTGTTGATACAGTCTTCTTGCTAAGAGCGTATTCTTATCACTAGCTCCCAAAACAAAAATCGTATCAACCATTTCTCTTGCGAAAAATTCATTATTTACAATTTTAATTCAAGTTTTAAATCAATTTGCTATAAAATACACTAATGCATCACCCAAATTATCAACTGACAATAAATAATGACGTTTCTGATGATCACTATTATTTTTATATGCCACGCCTCGCCGTCACGGCCAACTAACAACAAAACTTGAAAGCCGAATAGCCTTTTTACAATAAAAAAATGTTAAATTGTCATTATTTCAAAAACTACAATTTTTGGGAATATACTCTTATACAAAGTCGCCCTTATTTTTAATGCTAAATAAGATAGAATTAAACACATAGGGGGTTTTCCATTAAAAAAATGACTTTATAGGTTTTTTTGAATCTAGTTTTTATTGTCCATTTTTGATCACCCTGTATGAATGTATTCCAAAAATATCAATACAGCCCATTAGAGTAGGTCCCCATTTCCAAGGAAACCAACCATAACTAATTGATAAAGGCTTCATTTAGAAAACATTTGCACCTATGTTTTGGTTTGCAAACGTCATTTTTGACAAAAAATTTGAAATTTGTCAAAAACGGTTAGACTTAGGTATAGGGCATTATACATAAAATGCGTCTAAAATTGTATGTAGAATCTAAATGTGTAATAATATATAGGGTTTTCTATTTAAAAAAAATTTAAAATTACTTCTAAGCTTTTATGATCTACCCTGTATAATTAAAAATATTTTTTGGAATATGCACCAGAACATATCTTACAACTTTTGTATTTAATTTTTTTTTGTATCTCTATAAATAAAGGAGATATGGGACTTTGTCACTCTAATGCGCCACCCTGTATATATACCTATACATATATAAACAAGGCTATTACAGAATCGAATTTGATTATGAAAACGGCTTAGTTGCAATAAAAAAACCAGGTACACTATCAAAGTGCTGAAGTGACTTAGGTTACAAATGAACGATTAAAAATGTTTTATGTGTATACGATGACGCATAGAAAAACGTGCCTTTCTTCCACAAGCGATAAGTTGGTAGGTAGAAGGGATATCTTCTCCTTATATCTTTATTTCAAAATCTTTTAACCAGCTTTTACAGACACCTACGAAATTTAATGCTGCAATTATAAAGTTTGTGTTACAATAACCAAATTTTACTACAAGTTTACTAAAGAGTCACACTACAGTATCATCAACTTATATTTTAAATAAATTTACTCAATCTTGAGTTATTAACGCTTGAAAATGTCCGTTTTTTGTTACACTTTTATAGTTTTAAAAAAATAGAAGATCAATAATTTTTTCAAATTACGGTTGATGAAACTGTAGAAGACGTTAAGTACTTTCGAATAAAATTAATTTTTTTCGGAAATGTTGAATAATAAACGCTGTGCATTGAATTGAAAACACATGTAAAATCATATACTGTTTAAGTGTACGGACTCCTCTTAATAAGACAATCTATGCACCAGTTGTCTAGGCTATTGGTGGAAATAAAAAAATGTGATAACACCATTACGTGTTTAATTGATGCGTTAACTCCATCATACAAATCTAGCACAGAAAGGTACTTATAAGAAATATTATTTTTATACCAGCTGCTTAAAATAGGAATTAATTTATACAATGTGTCCCAAATTCGCTTCTCTATAAAGGGATCTCGGCTTCTGTTATACTTACGGCAAAGGTTAAATGGGGAAAGTTTTAGAGGAAGCTTAGAGCATTCGATATCCGGTTTCAGATTTACGATCGGTCAATTGGTTTTGAAAATATCGGCGAAAAACCGAAAATGGCGCATTTCGTTTTTCGCCAGTAAATCCGAAATGGTTAATTTGACAGCTGTCACAATATGAGATTATTCGGACACTTTTTTAAGACGAATAAGATGGCGTGTATGACATGTCACAATCGTCTTTTGTTATCCCACAATCTGCCTCAACTTTCATTTTTCTTATTGCCGCCATATTTGATTTTTCGATTTTTTGAAAGAGCGCAATATTTCCAGTTTAGTGATGTCTCACAACTGCATAAAAGATTAGAGTTTCATCGAAATATCACACTTTCTAAAGTTAGGTCTTATTTATTATTAGTAGGCCATGATTTATTTGTCGCAAATTAACATTAATAAATAATGTATAAAATTCTTTGAATTTTCCATAAAACATGAAATTAAATAACGACCTCTCAACAAGACTGATGTTTTGGGACAAATTCCCAGCTATGAATGTGTTAAAAATAAAGCCAGAAAATCGTCATTAATTTAATTAATACTTGAACCTTTGAACAACCTACAATAAAATTGCAATTACAATTAATTTACAGATTTGCAAAATGACGTCTATTTACATCGAGACATTTTTGACAATTGGTGACTGTTTTTTGTACAACCCTAGCAAGTGTATTTCCGTTAACACTATTTCTAAATGTATCCAAAACTCTCTGTCTCAGGATTTCTATGGTCGCAGGAGGATCAAACTCGTAGACCTCATTCTTTGTGTGACCCCAGAGGTAGAAATCCAAGGGCGAAAGGTCAGGGGATCTAGGAGGCCAAGATATTGGACCATTTAATGCAATAATTCTTTCATCAAACTGCTCCCTTAAGAAGTTCCTGACTTGAATGGTGTTGTGTGCCGGACATCCATCCTGTTGAAACCAGGTTCTTCTGAACTCATCTTCGGTGAGAGTAGCTCGTAAAGCCGGCACAATCTGGTTTCACAAAAGCTCTAGGTACCTCTGTCCGTTTAAGTTATAGTCAAACAAAAATGGTCCTATAAGTCGATTTTCTTCATTGACTAATAATTTATAATACATAGGTGCCCAATTAAAATAGGTAAGTTAGATTAAATTACCAATAATCCCACACCAAACGTTACTTCCAAATCTGGTCTGTAGATCAATGATGAATGTTGTGCTTATTAAAAACTCCACAATTCGTAAACCTACTCTCAACAGACCACAAGACATGATTAACAAAATCGGGATTTTCATTACACATTCTAGTATACCACTCGCAGAAGCTCATTCGTCTTGGAAAATCAGTTTCCGTAAGTCCTTGAACTATTGTAGGTTTGTATGGATAGTAGTTATTCTTTTTTAACACTCTTTGTACCGTTGATTTTGACACGAATTTCCCGTTCTACCGTTCTTACCGATGCACTGGGGTTTTCGTTGACCGCTTGTAAAATGTTTCTGTCACGATTTTCATTATCAATATTGTAGCCGCTTTTAGGTTGTTCGAAGGCCTCATAGTTAATTAAATTAATTACAATTTTTCTGAAGTGGGTTTTATGAGGCTGCCGTCGTTCGGGGTACATCTCCAAATACCTCGCTGAGGTAATGTCGGCGTTTCTGTTTGACTGCAAGTAAAGCGCTAACATGTCAAACTTTTCTTCATTTGAATAGGGAATACCGGCCATTTTCAACAGGCTTTTACAATCTGTGTGTCATGTTTATGATTTTAATGACAGAAAAGCGTACTACTTATGAAAACACTACTTTGAATTATTTAACGTCAAAGTCAGAGCCAAACTAAACCCAATTTTACTGAGAAATAAATTATGTCCTACTAATAATAATAAATAAGACCTAACTTTAGAAAGTGTGATATTTCGATGAAACTCTAATCTTTTATGCAGTTGTGAGACATCACTAAACTGGAGATATTGCGCTCTTTCAAAAATCGAAAATCAAATATGGCGGCAATAAGAAAAATGAAAGTTGAGGCAGATTGTGGGAGAACAAAACGAAACACGAAATCCGCCATTTTAGGTTTTTCGCCGATATTTTCCAAACCAATTGACCGATCGTAAATCTGAAACCGGATATCGAATGATCTAAGCTTTCTCTAAAACTTTCCCCATTTAACCTTTGCCGTAAGTATAACAGAAGCCGAGATCCCTTTATAGAGAAGCGAATTTGGGACACATTGTATACTAATCTCGATATTGTTCATTCTCAAAAATTTTGAAAAAAGCATGTTTGGGAGTATATAAGTCATATTAAAGAATGGAATATAACATCCCATCCTTGGCGCTCAAAATTGGCTATTCATTACGTAAATGTATTGGGATCGAAAGAGAGCAGGCACTTCTAAGAGGAGATGGTAAACAAATCCAAATGTTAACTTTGTTTCTAACAATGTTGGATTTAAAGTGGCAGGTTAAAATATCTTCAAAAGCACTGGTTACATTGTACAATAAAAATACATGCAACTGAACTCCTACCAATTACAGAAGACCTTGTAAAATTAAGCCTATATTTAGATAATGGAATTAAGCGTGCTAAAGGACTCCTCGCTAAATGTGGATACATTATAGAGATTTGGAAAGAAACTAGCAACATTTACTTTATGTAAGGGACTGCTCTTTAATAAACGCAGATCCAGTGAAACTGCAAAAATGACTGGAACAATATCACAATAGACCTCTTTTTAATAATGAAGGAACTGACAAAATTCGTAATTCTTTAACGGATTTTGTGAAACAGCCCTTCTACATTAACTGCAGTTGAAGTTGTCGGTAAACGAGGTATGAAAGTACCAGTTTTATTTACTACCGAAACAAAGTCTGCAGTAGATTTGCTTATAATAAGAAAAGTGGTTGGTACATCCATGGAAAATATACATATCTTTGCCACATGCAATGGTACAGGATATTTGAGAGGTCATGATTGCCTCAGAAAATGTTGCTTAAAAGCTACTGTTCGGTCACCTCACCTAACCACAAGTACACAGTGACAGAAATTCAGTCAAAATCAGACGCAAATTCTTAGTATCACGTGAAAGGGAGTGAAAATCCCGCGGATGTCATATCTTGAGGTTCAACTCTTGCTAATCTCAGTCCGTTTCTTGACGGAAACAATATTTTGCGCGTAGGAAGACGCTTAAGCAACTGGAATTTAAAGTTTAAAAATAAACATCCCATATTACTTCCTAAAGGCCAATTGTGCAATCTAATTATTATCCGTTTCACAAGGCTACCATTCATAGTGGTATTCAAGGAACATTTGTTAGGTTAGAATATTGGCCGGTTCAAAGAAAAAACGTCGTCAAAGGTATTATTCGAAAACATTTACTTTGTTTCAAACACGACCTAATCATTGAGGAGCCTAAAATGGCTGATCTTCCGTCCAGTAGAATTAACATAGTTTGACCCTTTTCCAAGGTTGGAATTGATTTCTTCGGTCCATTGCACATAAAGGAAGGTTTTAGAAAATCGCGAAAGATCGTTAAGGCGTATGGTTGTGTGTTCGTATGGCCGTTAAAGCGGTTCATTGTAAACTAGTTGAGAATCTCACTAGCGAGTCCTTTCTCGGGACCCTTAAACGTTTCACTGCTACGCGCGGTCTCCCGAGCAAAATTGTTTGCGATAATGCAGACGCGGCGCGGCGCGATGCGGGTTCATATAGCATACTGCATATACATGGATGGTGGGCAAAGGATATTTATTTTTATATGTATTTTTATTTTAATCTTTTTTTTTATATCTAACCTAATCGTACCTAACGACTCTCCGTTACCGTTAATCAAAAACTTGTAGCAACAGGAATTGTAGTACTAGTATCGATTTTATGGACCAAGAATTTTATAGTAATGGAGTTAATAAACGATTGAGGAAACAGAATTTCCTGATTCTAATTTGATTGAACCTTTAAAACTAGATTTACTAAGTTCGTGTGGTTACTGGATTGGTAAGAGTTCTAGTGCGAATTGGGATGGTTTATGTCTATACTTCTAGACGGAACAAAAAAAATTGATAAGAGCAAAATTGTATCATTACCTTTCACCAATTTCAGTTACAGTGATCCATCTACAATATATTCAGCTCTAAAATTTGCTTTGTCATAAACTAGGAAATCTCACCAAAGAAGCTGTATAATCACTTTTGATCAACCTTTATTTCAAAAAGCGTCACAAATAGTTTCTGCAGAAGATATGTCAATTATTTTACGATTAGGTGGGCCCCACTTACTTATGTCGCTCATGGTTGCTACTGGTTTTATAATGACCGGATTGGGGCTTAAACACTTACGGGTGAAAATTTACGCTACAGTTACTTGTTGATCACATGATAGCAGGTCATGCTTATTCAAGAGCCATCAAGGAACATTATTTAACACATTTGGCTTTTACTATTTTGCTGTTAGATACAATGTTGCCTTATTTATATATTCAAAATATGCTGAAATTAGAAGAAATTATGCCACCGAATGAATATGAAAAATGTAATCTCGGATACCTTACGGTTCGTCGCACTGAAAAATTATGGTCTGGTACTTGTGTATTGAATAATCCCTTGTGAGATCTATGAAGACATCAGGAGACTTAACTTATGGTAGAGGTTACCGAGAGTACTAGAACCCAATGGATTTTCTTACGACGCCATATACAGCGGAAGCATGGGATGCACTAGAAATATTTTGTGGTGTTCACTCTTATCAATCTGATCAACATGTAGAACTACGAGATTCCAGAGTTAAGAGAGGTAATAAAGAGTTAAACATTATTTTAGAATGGCTGGAAAATCACAACCCTTCAGTGATCATTTCAATCAGCTTGCTTGTATTACATGTGGGATTGCTGCTTCGGAAAACATAAATTGCCACATGGCCAAAGAATTGGGATTAATATGAGTAAAATCTATGGTTGGTAAGAAAGAAATTTTCAGAAGTGCACTTTAAAGTCAAGAACAAAATTAAGCCATTAGCATCTACAACAAAAACGGTGAAATTTCGTGATGACAGTTTCATTTTAAATGCACATCACTTATTTAACAGAATAATTTGCTTAAAGAAAACCGAGCAAGATCTTAAAAATTATATTTGTTACGATATAACGCTTTTACCTTCGGTGGCCGGTCTGTCTTTGATAGAATTATCTAAGAGGGGCCGGGCGGTCAACTGCGGTTGGACTATCGCAGTATAATCGGGTTACTCGAACGCCAATCTAATTAAACGGTGATATAGATGCCTAGATTAGTCTTCGAGGGGAATTAAAGGGGCAAAAGTGGTCCAAGTAGCGTCATTGAAGACGTAAGTTTACCAAGGTTTCTGAAGATTTAGATGGGTGCCGGTATTTAAGACTTCTGCCGTTGTTGAGTCGGAAATGCGCGGCGCCGCTAGTCTGAATTTAAAAAAAATCAGTTAGTAAAAAAATATAACTCTTGGTACAGGGATCTGACAAAATAATAATAAAAAAATTGTATACGTGGTAAATCAGAGAATACAATAATAAGTCAAACGAAAAAAAATAAATAAATACTCTTGGTCTCGGCAAACAAAAATTTTAATGTCGTTACCGCATTTAAATGGAACAAAAAATACCACTCGGAAAAAATGGGTAGCTAGGGTACGACAAAACCTAAAATTTTGCGTCAAGAAATTGACCAAGAAACCAAGAATTTATTCCATTGCTTAGGTGTCAATTAGGTATGCAAAGAAACTAAACAAAAATATTCACTACAGTCGCAAAACTCAACTTGCTGTAATATTAAAAAAAAACGAAAATCGTATTGGCCTAAACAGGTTATCAATTAATATAATGACAACCAATTAATTCTTTTAACCCGCTTGAAACAGTCTAACGGTATACCTTCAATAAGTGTTATGGCTTGATAACTTCCATAACAAAGCGTACGGGATCCAAAATATGAAACAAAATTTGGAAAAAGAATATGGTAATTAACAATCGGCTACTTGCTGTTAAAAAAATTCTTTTAGTGGAAATAGAATTAATAACTGCAGTGGTTGCAATATTGGATCACCCGGTATATACACGGTTATCAATTGTGGCGGAAGATTAAAACTAAGTTCTTGAAAAAAATAGAAACAAAATGCGTTTGCGTAAATAGGCTATAAACTAATAAAGGCGGCCATATAAAACAAAAAAATATCGAACAATTTGCTCTTTGAATCCATCTGCGAGGGTACAACTCTATATAGCCCAGATTAAACGTTATAAGTCAATATCGTAAAAATAAATCAGTGCATATACTATTTTAAATTGGTACATAAAAGAGGAATCCTAATTACAAAATTCAATCAACTGAGCTTCAGAAAGGAAATCGCGTTTCTGTAACCGCTTATACTGAATTTTAAAATTAAAACTGCATGCACGTTCGCATAGGAATTTGTTCAATTACTTATATAACATTTCTGGAATTTAAGTACCGGGCGTTTAACTGAAACTTGCTTCAGCGAGGTTGCGGAGAATGCTTACGGATTGGGGTTTTTTCTCTTTCAGCTGACACAAGCGGTGGGAGCATTTGTATTAGTAACGGAAATTATTGTTTCGTTACAACTAGCTTCTGCACCACAATCTTTGTTTTATAACGATTGAATGAGAAAGGGAAATAAAGTAAGTTTACTTAAATAACTCAAGCTCGAAAGTTACGAGAATTCTAGCAGTATTATATACATAATTGGATCGTGTTATGTAGCACAAGTTATCTACATTTGGTAAGACAGTGGATTTATATGTGTATTTATAAAAGTTGTATTCGATGGATATAATAACATTTCATCTACCAGAGCTGAACATCGGCGGAGAAAAATTAAGAGAATCCCAGTAAAACTTATTATCAGCGAAGGTACGGTTGTAACAGTAACCCAAGTAGATTTCTTGTCCCATGAAAAAATAAACATCAACTTGTACAACTGCTGAGGATATACTGTGAGAGAAATAACATATTATCACTTGAAGCAGATGGGGATGCAGATACATTAATTGTAAACACAGCCATCACTTTAGCCAACAGTCAACATGAAAATTCTGTAACTATAATTGGGGAAGATACTGATTTACTGGTTCTGTCGATTGCTTTCTGCAATAATTTGTATTTTTAAAGTATGCGAAACGTTGGGACAGTCTCTTGTTAGGAATATCCTTTTTATACATTCGGTTAGCAGAGTGATATAACTTGATATCCTTCTAAGAAAGGGAAATGTACAGCACTGAATGTTTTTAAAAACACAAATATATACATTATAACAAATAAAAAATTTGGTGTGATTGATCGGTATATTACAAAGATAATTAGCACCATTGTCTAGCTCAGAAAGTTACATTGCTTACAAAACTTACTGTAATTGAGAACTCATTTAGTTTTAGGTGTGAGGGAGACAGAGATATGTCCATATATATAATCAGTAAAGAATTTCTTATTGGACACCACCCAATTTATAGGTTTAATAATTAAAATACAACAAAAATTGAGAAAGGTGTAAATTAATAACATAGGTAATCTGAATAACACCAAAGAACTGTCTATATATATATATATATATATATATATATATATATATATATTGTAATGGCTAAATATGAAAGATTTAAATGGCTACTTATTTTAAATCTGAGGGATATATGCACCAATAATTTGTATTGATGACGACTTATAAATTTGTGAGGAATAAAAAAAAATAATAATATTATATTTAGTTTGAGAAAATTTTAAATTTTATGTTAATAATATGATTGACTGTAATAATATTACTTTTTATTATGTGCACCGGACTAGCTCAATATCTCAAATTTGGGGATAGGGTTCAAGTAATTTAGTTTGAAGTTAAAATTTTAATCTGGAAATGTGTATATGAAATACCCTTTATATAATTATATTGAAAGTATAAAATTTATCCTGAATATAATTTGCTATCAGCGCATGCGTTGTAATGAACTTAAATGAAATTAAAGCTGTCAAGAAAATGTCAAATAAATAATTTAGAAATTTAATGTGTAGGGGAAATGTGGATATGATGGCACCCTTTTTTAATTATTACGTTTTAGTACTTAAAATAAGTTACATTTAACTCGAATTGAGATGATGGGAGAAGGTTATCATGGTTCATATATATACCCATTTAAAATTGAAGAAAGCAAAAGTTTTAAAACTTTATTATTATCTTTTTATTTTGCAAATGGGGTGCCATCATATAAAATCATTTTATATGATGGCACCTAGTAAAACTACTTAACCAAAACAAGCTTAATTATCTTCGCACACCTCACAAATATAGTTTTTGGTATGTCGATCCTTGTCTGCGCATGCAGCATGTGCCCACAGTCCACATACCTGGCATTTTAACCAACACTCTTTAGATTTTGACCATGAAAATAGTTCATTACAATATAAACAAGGGACGTCTTCATCATCATCTTCCAGATAAGGAAGCTGTGCTTGTTCTTCAACGTGTTCTTCAACAAAACTTGTTTCTTAACTGTTCTTGCCAATTTTTCCTTTCTTTTGTTCCTTTTCATTTTCCACAGCCTTCTCTGCTTCAATGTCTGGTGTTAAATTTATCACACCCATTTTCCCTTTTTTCTTGGTTTTCGTGTTGATGATGACAATTCAGGCATTTTTGGTAAAGGAAAGATTTGTTGAATACTAACTGATAGTCTTGAGGTGGACACCTGTATAACCTTGCAAGCAGTGCTTGTAGCAGGGGTAGGGATTTGATTTAACCTGTTTACTGGTCCATTAACATTTTCCAGGGAACTAGTAGATGGCAATTGAGGTTCTTCGATCACAGTAATAGCATTATCATCTTGTAAAGATTCTTTCTCAAGAGGTCGATTTGTTGTTTCGGAGGGAGCAAACATCCAATCTTCAAATATGTCGGGGTTGTATGGGACAATACCAGTTACTTGAAATGCTTTTATTGCTGTTGCTGGCATCGCTGATTTAAGGTATGCCTTGCCGAAAATTTGGGCTACTTGTAAATGGGTGACAACTCTTCCGGGATGTGATTTAAGCCAAAGGCGAATCTCTTGATTATAGTATGTTTGAAGAGGTCCAAAAATACCAGTGTCTAAAGGTTGACACCTGTGGGTGCAATGGGCAGGAAAACAAAATAATACTATTCCATGTTCTTTCGCTTTTTGCAAAACACTGAGATGTTTATGGCTGGCATGACCATCGAACAAAAGTAAAACTTTGTTTTCTGGACTTGGCTTCGCAAATCTTATAAAGTGACTTAACCATTTAACCATAACCGTAGATGTCATCCATCCGCTTTCTTGGCAATAACAGGTGGATCCAGCTGGAGCATTATCCATAAGTTCCGGTTTCATATTTTTCCGAGGAAATATAAATGTTGGAGGTATAAATGACCCTACTGCGTTCATTGCACATACAACGGTATAGTGTTGCCCTCTTTCAGCACTTGTAAGTGCTCCCACTTGTTTACGGCCTTTTGTTGCATATATTTTGTCAGGCTTGGTTTGTACTGTAGAAAATCCAGTCTCATCCATATTGTAGATATTCTCTGGAGAAAAATTGTGTAGTGTTATAACTTCGTCCAGTTTTTTTAAAATAATTTGCGATGTTTACTTTATTGAAGGCCTGAGCCCTAGCGGCAGAAGTATTTTCTGGTGTTCGTAGGCTTATTGTTGGGTTTCGTTTCAGAAAATCATGCAGCCATGTCCAACCAGCTGTTTCAGTTGCCTTATTGAACTTATGAGGGATACCATTTTGTTCTGCAATTTGAAACGCCAATGACCGTACATCAGTGGTGGTTAATCCCAAAAACCTGGTTTCCATATCCATAATGTGATGAATTATTTCATTTTCTATTTCTCTAGAAAATGTTGGACGACATCCTCCTAGATTTCCCTTTTCGTGGCCCATATTTTTTTTAATTCTGCGACGTAGAGTAGTCGCAGGGACACTGAAAATTTTAGAAGCTCGTTTCCATCCCATCTTTTTGAGTATATTTTCCACAGCTTCACGCATATTTTCTTCGCTCCAAGCTTGACGCGCCACTTTGTTAATTTTAGGCATTTTCTGGTCACAAGATCTAAAACACAAAAAACCTACTAGAACTATATTTTAAAATTGTTTGATATGATGGCACCCTACGCCATCATAACAGACGCTTGAGGTGCCATCATATCAAAACTATAGGAGCGTAAATATTGTAAAATTTAAGTGACTTAGTCTAAACTAATTTTGAAAGTTTATATATATTTGGGAAGCTTATTACTATGTTTAACATAAGAAATTATTAGATTTTAAAAATTACATAAGCATATAACCAAAACTTAACAAAGTTCGAAATTAAAAAAAAAGTTTTATACTTACAAATAACAACATCGACCAGCGACAATGACACAATGCAATCGACTGGCACGCGGTCATCACAGCAACTCGATTGCGCGTTACAGAATAGTGGGCATGCGTTAAAATAAGTTTGTTTAAATAAATACAGCCAATATTCAAAGGATGCCATCATATCAAGTATGCCATCATATCCACATTTCCCCTAGATCCAAAATGAAAATTTAGAAAAAGAAAATAAATGAATACCTTTACAGGTGTTTACACAAGTAAATATTTAAAACTCTTAACCAAAAACATATATGTAACAAATATTAATTTGCAGGAAAATTTATCAATGAATGTTTACAATAAGTAGGGTTATTAAAATTTGTGACTCACATATACTGTCCTCACTATAGATTGATGTCTTCGGATAACTCCAACTGGATGCAAGCAATGTCCACTCGATTGTAGTTGTTACCATCACCCAATACTGCTAACTCGATTCTTGGTTGTCGAAGACACCAACTTCCAAAACTTAAGGATGTTTTCTTCAAAATCAGCAAACTCCAACCACTTGTTTTATTTTGGTAACCTTTTATTTAATTAATTTTAAAACTTAAAGAATGATATCGTTTTAAAGAAATGTTTAAATATCCAAAATTTTTGTTGATAACACTTTTATTTTTAGCTGCCGATTAAAATTTTGTTTAAAAGAAATTGTCCGAAGAAATAAAACAACATTAACCAAATAAAAGTGGGTTTTAATTTGGTATAACGGAATTAATTTAAGTTTGATAGCACAAAAGCAAATCTTTACAAAATCGTGACACAAATTAACACGTACAAAAATATTTTCCGAAAACGACAGGTATCGGAGACCGAACTATTTATTTTAAACCGTCGATATAAAAACAAATGCTCTCGAAAGTATTCTTCGTAAAATATAACTTCTTGGCGAAAATTTAAATTAGGTTATGAACTTACTTTTTCACACAAATTTCACAACACTGTTTTAACCTTTTACACTTTTGAACAAATTCTAGAGAGAGATTGATTTCCAGAGCACTTCCTTTTATATCTTTCTGGTTGTTACCAAAAATTCATTTTTTTTCCAGCCATATTGCATAAGTAACTAGGGTGGATCTATATTACAAATTGGATTCAAATGGAAATTTGGCCGTAACTTTCTTATGCATAATCGAAATTAAAAATTAAAAACAGAAATGAAAACTACGTAAAATTTTGAACAAAAAGACACCTAACAAGCTATAGTTCCTAAAGTTAATATACGAAGTAACTTAATCTAACTTAAATAAGCTTATAACTATTTACACTTACAAGCTATACTAAATCTAATTGCAAAAATGGAATTTTGAGAAAATTTTACACTAGAACACATACTTTTTGTGTTAGAAATATTTAATTTAAAGAAATTTTAAGCTTTTGTAATTTTATCTTAAATTCACCTCAGATTTAACACAATTTTGCGGTGAACAGCGATGTATCCTTATAAAAACTGCTATATTAAGAAAGAACATTTATTATTTGCTTTAAGAGCAAAATCTAAGTCTAATAATGTGAAAAAAGTATAAAATTATGTAAAAAACCTAAAAATTATAACCTAACCAAACTTAAATCTAAAATTGAAAATAATTCATATTAAAAAATGTTTTTAACACTTGAAATGTTATGTTAAAGGTTTGTACTTCTTGTCTTTATTATTTTCACTAACTATTTACAATGCATAATGTCATATAGTGTTGCATTGAAAAAGTCTCATCGTCTAACACTCTTATGAAATATTTCACTATATAAATGTACAGCACTGTAAATGTCTTTATGCCAAAATGTTCTATGTGTTGTTCTTATTGTTAAACTTGTAACATAATTTTTGTCACTAATTCGCTTCCAAAAATATGTGCGAAAAATGTCTAAACTGTCCATATTATAACCCTTTTATGAAATTTTTGTATTTCCTGCATTCAAAAACTAATCATACACTATCCCTAACATAATCCTAACTATATAGTTCATGTTTAAACACCTGTAAAGTGTTCACTTGCCAAATTACCCTTGTAAAATTGACTTTTATTGCAATAATTGAAATACTAAAATGACTTTACGAAAATGGTTATATTTAACATTCTTGACAATTTTGTTAGCAGCAAATTGCTTTTTATGATAAAACCAAACTAAGTAAATAATATTCAGACTAATTTATACCAAACAAATTTATTTTAATCACATCGTGAACCAGATTTATATAAAACAGTGTCTTGCACATGTATCGAGATAGAAATCACCCCTTTTTATTACCCAAATGTCATTTAAGCTGTACTTCTATTACCTCTTTCTGAACATCTCAATATATATATATATATATATATATATATATATATATATATATTTAAGAAACCAAAATGTCTGAATAATTCCAGCATAAAATAACTAAAACGATATTTCTCGTAAAACTTCACGAATTTAAAACTACTAAAGTCAACACAACTATACAAGCTTATAATCTATATTTACTTAAAATTCAAAATTATTATGATCAACACTATATTCAATAACAAAACGTATACTGACCTATGTCAACAAATATTACAGCATAAGTTATGAGCTCAAATGTTTTTATCTTAGAAACAGAAATCAGTTGTTCCTTTATAACCGTGTTAAAATACTACTGATTTGTTTACTTAAAACGTTCTTTGCATAAAAGGATACTTATTACTCACTTTTCTTGTATTAAAAATAAATAATATTAACTTCGTCTTAAAATTAACTACAGTTTGAGAAGTCCATTTCCCATTCATAAAATAAACATATAGTACGAGACGGTAATTTCCAATTATCCTTACTAATGTACAAAGAAACGAAATGTAGGCTCAAACCACTAAAGCAGATGTTGCTTCATTTCCAATAAACGAAAGGTAGACCAGACTACTAACAGCAGGCGTACTAACAGCATGCGATATCGGCACAAACCAAATATATACTTCCATTCTTATTATTTCAAGATAAAATGGCATATCATGACGTCACGACCACGCTTTTGCAAATACGAAATTCAGTACCCTTGTAACCTGATACAAGGGAGTAAAACTAAAACGTAACGTAATGAACTGTACCTCAGAAGAAACGGAAAGTAATTCCAAATCTAACTGAAGGTTCCATAGATATATGGCCCTTAAAAAAATGCGTTCTGACGGCCATTTTTCAAGATGGCCGCTTTTGCTCACAGGGTTTTTTGGAATTTTTACACAATCATTCCACCATTGAACAACTATCGATTCCTACTAAGAAACAAATTTCCCTAACAACTTCACTCTCAAAATGGAATTTTACAAGCCTAATAAGTTTGCAGGGCTACACTTAAATAATATAAATATTACAGGTAACTGTAAATTTATTTTTAGATCTACCACCTCTCAATGAAAACTGTAAATCAATCCGATTTATCCGACAATGGTCAGTGTGGAGAATTGCATGTGGCAAAAATCGGTAAGCTAGTCAGGTGATCTTACCTCCATTAATTTGAACATATTTGTTAGTAGTTAGTCCACGTGATAATCCAATTAGTGTTGAAAACGCTCAGTTTATTCCATAAACAACGAAAAGAAACAAAATACAAGAATCGTCGTAAGAAAAAAGAAGTGGACCAATGAAGAAAAGGAGGTCATAACTATTTTTAAAATGAAAATAAAGGGCAATAGCCTTTCTGTAAAAGCTTATTGTGATAGATGTGATGGATCAACATCCCAGTTTAGCTAGATAGAAAATGGACAGATATTAAATATCTTATAAACAATTATTTAACAAAAATACTCTAAGCATTATTAATTTAGGTAATCAAGAAAAAAAGTTTAATTTTGGCTTTTTGTAGTGTGTATAGATAAAATAAAGAGTATAAAATAATGTGTTTTGCTTGTGTTTGTGTTTGTGTTTGTGTTTGTGTTCGTGTTCGTGTTCGTGTTCGTGTTCGTGTTCGTGTTCGTGTTCGTGTTCGTGTTCGTGTTCGTTCGTGTTCGTGTTCGTTTGTGTTCGTGTTCGTGTTTGTGTTTGTGTTTGTGTGTGTTTGTGTTGGTGTTGATGTTTTTCTTTGTTTGTGTTTGTGTTTGAGTTTGTGCTTGTGTTTGTGTTTGTGTTTGTGTTTGTGTTTGTGTTTGTGTTTGTGTTTGTGTTTGTGTTTGTGTTTGTGTTTGTGTTTGTGTTTGTGTTTGTGTTTGTGTTTGTGTTTGTGTTTGTGTTTGTGTTTGTGTTCGTTTGTGTTCATGTTCGTGTTTGTGTTCGTGTTCGTATTCGTATTCGTGTTCGTGTTTGTGTGTTTGTTTGTGTATTTGGTTTTGTGTTTTTTGTCTGTTTGTGTTTCAGTTTGCGTTTGCTTTCTCGTTTGAGTCTGCGCTTGCGTTTGGGTACAAGCTGCAACACCACATGTGAGAACATGGTACTAATCGCTATGAAAAGGTGGACCATTGGCCTCTACTTGTATTACCGTACTCTAAACATTAATCATCGATCAGTAATAACCTCGTACATCGCCTACCAGTTGTAATTCCGTTTCTCAATGTACTGTTTTTACATAAATTAGGTTTTTAGTAAAAATGGATTTCTCCTAAAATCTATTTAGTTCCTGAAGAAATGAAATTAACCTTAAATACGAAATTTGAAGTACGTATGCTTTATCGTCTTGGATTATCGTGGATATTGACATACACCCACGCAGATGCTAATGCAGACAGATGCATACGCAAACGCCGACGCGGACGTTTGTTGGAAATTAGATTATTAAGAACGTAAACTTAAATTCATTAGAATGTAGTTGTTCGGAAATAGTTCCATTTCATTAAGAAGTCTAAAGTGAATAAAAAAATATATGGAATGTAATACGTTGTAAATGTAATAAGAATTTGCCTTAACATTAACTGTAATATTACGTTAATATTTATCACGTTTAACTAAAACGAATTAAACAAATTACATAAAATAAGTGCACCAAACATTAACATATAGTCAATTCGACGAAAAAAACCGATGCACGTCATAAATTTATTTACCTAGTTCCAACAAATTATTCATGCTACTATTTCGTATGTCCCTATGACTCAAAAGGAACTAGATACAATCTAGAATGTTCGGACTACTTACATAAATGAATGACGTGCAACTGAACTTATATGAAAGTTTCTGTATATATTTATGTCATACGTTTTTAAATCCTCATAATTTTAAATTCTGGTTGGGAGGAGGGGGCTCATCCTCAGAACCCTTTAGAACCAGCATTCACTGATCAGTTAGCTAAAAACGCAACGCAAACTGTGTTAAAACAATGTCCATAAAATTGTAACATAGTACCTCACTTTCCTACTGAAACACTTTCAGAGAATTCCACTTTTATGGCTGCATACAAAATATAAGTTTTCATAAACTGCTATATATATATATATATATATATATATATATATATATATATATATTCTAGTTGTTTCTAATGTATCAGAATACTGTCACTGTTATTTTAAGAATACGTACCTTAATTCGTATCAAAATAGCTTATAGTAGTTGTTCTTTGTAGAAGTGAGCGATATAGTAATATATCTCAATTTCAGTTAAATCCTCAACATACAGTACCTACATTAATCAATGAAGATGGTACTATCATTTGGGACAGTCATGCTATCAATGCACATTTGGTAACCAAACACGGAAAAGATGATTCTCTTTATCCAAAGGATCCTGTTAAGCGAGCTATTGTTGACCAAAGGCTTCATTTTGATTCTGGTCTTGCATTTCCTGCTACAAGAAATATTGGTGTAAGTTCTGTTAATTATATTAAGACATTTTTGTCAATTTAATTATAGGAACCAATCATATTTTGGGGACGTAAATCGATCCCAGAGGATTTAAGAACAAAAGTGGTTCAAGTTTATGAATTTCTTGAAAAATTTCTAAATGGCCACGAATGGGTTGCTGGAGATAATATTACAATTGCAGATTTTTCATTGATATCAACTATATCAACCTTGAATGTTATAGTTCCGATTGATGAATGTACGTTTTTCAATATAATAGCATGGTTGAAACGAGCTGAACAACTACCCTACTACGGAGCTAACAAAAAAGGGTTGGATGATTTTGAAGCCATGTTTAAGGGGAAATTATACTCATAGGTAAACTTATTTTGTAAATATCCTTTGTTCAGAAATATTTTAAATAAATAAAATTTACTGCTACTCATTTACTTGTATTTTCCCACCCAAAGGTGGAACTGAAACCAGATATTGACAAAAGCACATCCGCAGTACACACACGCACGTTCGCACGAACGCATCCACGCACGTACATGTGCATAAATTCACACGCACGCACCCACATACCCACACGCACGCACCCACATACCCACACGCACGCACGCACGCACGCAAGTACACACACACACACACACACACAAACAGACAAAAAAGACTAATACAAAGACAAACACAAACACAAACGTAATCACGGACATGGACATGGACAAGGACACAGACACAGACCCGGGCACAAACACAAACACAGACACACGCACACGCACTCGCACATGCACACGCACACGCACACGCACACGCACACACACACACACAAACACACACAAACACACACACACACACACACACACACACACACACAATGCAATTTTTTGTCCATGTACAAAGACTGAGCCACCTACGATGAATTTGATTCGTCCACTGTTTTTGGCAAATAAAAAAAACTTTCTCAGCTTGGTTTCAGGGGAAGAAAGAGGAGAACTTCAATTTGCCCAAACAAATCCTTTAGAAAGATGAGGTCACCTTTACTTCCAATGGCAGGCGCACAATTACAGTGGTGATCCTCCGAAAATCCCAATTTCGCCATTGAGTGTCGCGACCAGTACTCGATTAAGACAAATGTTTTGTGTGGAATGGTGAACAATTATCTTTTCGGTTCTTTTTTGTTCGTGGGAACTTAAACTTAAATAATTAATTGACTCATTTTTGACGAATTTTTTCTAAATATCATGCAAAACATGTGGTTCCAATTGGACTTTTTCCGATTATCCATGGCCACCGAAGTCCCGAGGTCTGGCCCTGCTTGATTTTTTCTTTGACAGTACGTAAAGAAAAAGTATGCGGAAAGACCTTCTAGAAATATCGATGAATTAGAAAACACTATGCGTGCGTGCGTACCTGTGTTTGTGTAGTGTGTTTTTCGTGCGCGTGTGTGGTGTTACAGTGTGGTGTCTGTGTGTGCATACGGTGTGCATGGGTAATTGTGTGTGTTTTGTGTTATACTGGCCTGATGACTAGTTTACTTTTATGATTAGGGTTTCCTGGGCTATATCTTAAGTGGGTGGGTGGGCGTAGGTTCTTTTAAATAGAGCTGGTTGTTTGCTACCTGATATTTCACGCTAACCAATAAACAATAAAAGGTTTGATACATATATTATCTTATATCCTTTATAAAGCAATATACATATATATATATATATATATATATATATATATATATATACATATATATTCTTGCATGCGTGGGTTTGGCGACCAATTTTGTCATGCAGACAGTGGTTTCGCGACCGGTGCAGGGTTTGGCGACCGACCTGAAATGTTTGACGACCATCCGTGTTTTACGATTTGCGGATTTGACGACCGGTCGCCAAACAATCGCTCCAATATATTTTTGCTTAATCAGGGGGCACGAAAAATAAAAATACATCTAGGTGGGTTTGACGACCAGATAATTGTATTTATCGTTGACCATTTTGTAGTTTATATAACACTTGCTGCAATTATACAAGCGACATCAATTATCATTGAGAATAAAGGAACCAGTATAACTTTTTCAAAATGTTATTTATTTTATTTTATTGAAAATAGTTTCCTCCCACTGCTTAAATGATCCAAGCCAAGCAGCTTTAGGAATACTATTATACTATTACTCTGAAAAAATGTTTTGTGTGGTAATTAAACAAATGTAATTTTTTTAAATTCATTACAAAAATAAGCAACATTGTAAAATCAAATCTATGGCAAACAGACGTTGAAAAGTTCATTCAAATGAAATAATTTTAATTAAATTTTTGTAACCCCTTTCATAGGTTCATAACGAAAACGGACAATATTGTAAAAACAAAAACAGAATCTACGTAAGAATTACGTTTAAAATTTCATGTCAGATAGAGATTAATAGACCGAAATACATGTTAACTTAAAAAAGATTTCAAAACCGCTCGCATCTATAAAATATCAATAACACAATTTAACCATTTTCATTCATGCTTAATTATTTTTTAGGCTTACTTTGCGTTATATTAAGAAACTTTAAATTAAATTATCTTTAAAAAATGTGTCTGCATTTTTTCTTATAAAATTAATCGTTATTCAGGTATTCAGGAATTCTACCTTAAGAGTTTTTTAGCCGCATACAACATATTTAATCGATATGTTTAACGTCTGTATTTTGGTAGTTTTATGCCTTTCAAATATGCAGCTGTTCTAATAACGTTAGATAAAATTAAAAAAACTGATACTAATCACCCCCTTTTCCGCCCCTGGATTTCTCTAATCAGCTCTAAGCCATTAAAACAAGCTTAAATACAAAATTTTAAGTACGTAGGTATTTTTGCTCTGGAGTTATCGTGGATACTAACACATCCACACAGACACACACACACACACACACACACACACACACACACACACACATTCAGACGACATGGCTGATCTTGCGAAACTTGGCCAAAAGTTGTAAAATGAGCTAATAAGTCGATTTAGCGATATTCGATTGCATAACCTTCTATACCTACATATATATATATATATATATATATATAGGTAGATTGGAAGGTAAAAACCTTTTTCCGCGTAAGTTTTTTTTAGTCCGAAAGACAGCCAAAAGTCGCGTATTGCCAGGTCGTGTAAGTGCGGTGGGTGTTCGACTGAATTAATCTTGTTTGCAGCCAAATACTGCCGAGTTTGTTCTGCAGTGTGGAAAGAAGCATGATCGTGGTGTAGCATAATTCCTTTTATGGCACTTTATTAAACACTTCCGGCAAACAGTGTTTAACGAATCATTTGGCTGTGACAGTCTTCTGCTACTCCAGCTTAATTGCGCTCACTAAACTGGTACTTCCAAATAAAATAGCTTACATTACTTTTTTATTGTTGGTGTGGCCTCATCTTCATGTATCCATACGCGTCTCTCTTGTCGAGTTGGCATGTCGAAAAATGGTTTCATTGCCGGTTACAATTTTTGACAAAATTTGGTGTCCACCATTTTTAGACAATACTAGAGTTTCGTGGCAAATTCGTACTCGTTCTGCTTTTTAAAAATCTATAATCTAATGGAGTACAAAACGACGTACGAATTTTTTTAGATCAATGTGGTCGTGTATTATGGTTTTCACAGATGAGGATCCAATCCCCATTTTAGCCGACGTCGTAACCAGTTCTGTTATCTTTTTCACAGCAGTAATGTTTCTTTCCGTCACAGCGGTGCGTTTTTCTTGTGATCAACTGTAGTTTTTCCACGTTCGAAAGCCTTGTACCATCTGTGAATTGTTGTCAAGGAAGGGGTGTGGGCGCCAAATGTTGATTTCCTACTATCTCTCACAGTCGCACGCACTTTGACCTTTCTTAAAGTCACAATAAATCATTATGTGAAAATGTTCCTGGGTTAATTCCATTTTTTCACTACACTTGCGAAACGTAAAACTGTTTTTTGCTTTCTCATATACGTACGTATAAAGAGAAAGGTGTGTAATCGGTTTAAATTTTCAAACACTTTTTTTTTGCATTTATCGTTTTGTGGCCTTAACAATACGAAAAACACATTTTTAGAAAAAAAATCTCGTGTATGATTGGGTGTCTGTACAGTTATCGAGAAAAAACGCATTTTTGGAAAAATATTTCATGTCTGTGTGTGTGTGTGTGTGTGTGTGTGTGTGTGTGTGTGTGTGTGCGCGAGATATCTTTTGAACCATTAAACATATCGATATGAAATTTGGTACAAATATGCTTTGCCATAAAATCAAGGTCAAGTTCCTCAATGAGTAAAATCCAACCAGTGGCCGAGCAATGTTTAGGAGATTAAAAATTAAAAAAATTTATTATAAAAAGTTACATAATTAAAAAAACAAATTAATACTTTTTTTATATAATTTCAAAATAAAAAATATATACTAACCAGTGGCGCACCGTTTTTAGGGTAAAAAATTGTGTGTTTATCAACCAATTTTTTTGAAAGTCGGGTATTGGTGGTTTTAAATATCGCTAAATATAAATCATTTCTCAAAATTAAAAAATTTAAAATGGCGGATCAAAAATGGGGGTTTATCTTGTTTAAAAACTGATATGACCCAAATTCAGGTATTGTGGGCTTTGAAGTTATGTATTTACACGTCTTTTTTATATAATTTCAAAACAAAAAAATATATACTGACCAGTGGCGCACCGTATTTAGGGCACAAAATTGTGCATGTTTTAATTTATCAACCGATTTTTTTGAAAATCGGGTATGCGTGTTTTTAAGATTGCTAAGTATAAATCATTTCTCAAAATTAAAAAATTGAAAATGGGAGATTATCGTGATTAAAAACCGATATGACTCAAATTTAGACATTGTGGGGGTTTGTAGTTATTTATTTACATACATATATGAGAAAGCATTATCGCATATTTGCATCGGTTTTTCGAATGCTATTTGAGATAAATTAACAAATGAAGGCCTTATACTATTAAATTACATTGATTTATAACTTAATAAATGCTCGTATGTATAAAATGATATTTATAATGTGGGGAATAAGCGTTTTGGAAAATGGAAAATAAGGAATAAACCAAAAATAATTTCTGTTAGAATAGTGATAAATGAGAGAATTGTTATTTTTTATAAATTAATAAATAGTATTGGAGTGTAATAAATTTGGTAGAGATTAGACACCGAAAAAACGTTACAGTTCATGTCAAAAGTGGGATATATCGGTTAAAAAAAGTGATAGACAAAGAAAAACGAAAGGACGTGGCAGCAAGAAGTCTGAGATGAGAACTGGAGGAGTACGAATTCGAGGTAACCGGAAGGAAAGCCGATCTAATATAATGGGTGAAATGCAAAGGAGTAGACCCCGACACCCACATTTTTGAAAACCCAGATTCCGTGAAACACCTCACAGCACTCATTATGTACCAAAAGGAGGAAATCGTATAATAATTACAGCTAAAGTTTCTGACATTATGTCCCAAATTTTCGCTCAACAGAAAGATATCGCGGCACAACGTAAAGAAATCCTTAACGAAGCATAGTAATGGGGAAAATCGAGTAATTTCAAAAGCCTGGCGATATAACCCGTATAATCGGGATTGCAGTTATCAAAGAGAACCTATAATAAAACAAACGGCGGTATAGGATTAGGCCATCCCGCAGACGTAGCTAGAACTAGGCGCCCCCTTTTAACGTACTTTAAATATCGACATCTATGGAAAGTTTATAGTCATCTTTATGGCAAGTTTTCTTTTTTATGTTCTAGCTCGTACAACACTACGTATTTGTAAAGTCGCCAGTCGATACATTATCAGGTAAATTCCTAAAAGGATTATAATGTGTACAATATTTAATAACTTGTTTTAAAGTACTTATTGGTACTATTAAACTAAAGTCGACGTACTTTTTGGCGGTTATCTTTATTTTTAGTTTACATAATTATATTAAACATTATGGTTAATTCGTGGGTGTACATTGCGAGGGAAGTCGCTGGAATATAAGTTTTCTCCCCCCCCCCCTCCACCCCGGCAATGAACATTGTGATAAATTGTTACATAATTCTAGGAACTCCAAACCTTTTCTTTTAACAACAGAATAAATAATTGCGTAATAAAGCAGTGTGCAATATATTTCTGAGATAAGTTATTCATGAATTTGAGTTTGAGTTATTTTCCTACGTACAGATGCGGTTATTTGGGTTCTCTTTTATGGCCTTCAACTACCTGCCTTACAAAAACTTTTTGTAACGATTTCTTACTAAAAATCATGCTTGGTTAAAAAGAATTATTTTGTAATTATTCGGAAACAATAAACCCTCAAACATTAACAAAAGTGAAAATGACAATACAAGATTAATATGATAGACTTAAGATAAAGAAATGAAATTCCAAAGCAGTTATTGAATGAACCGGATATTCAAATACATACAATGTAGTAAGATCAGTCTTAATTTGCATAAATCTATTAGTATTGAAAGGTAAAAGTATCTTCTTAATTGTTCGTCATGTATTGTTAAATTGAAAAGAATTTCCGGTGCTGCTTTGTCCTTACATTAATTAATTATCTGTGCAAAATAATAGTAAATGGGTTTCAAGTTATCATTAATAGATAAAATCTTGGTAGTGCCGTTTTTCGATTTTAAGTTTACATGCAAAAGAATCGCCATCCATTTATATATCAATTAACTTGATAAAAATAGAAGGAAATGAAGAAAGGTAATAATATTATTATAATTATAATAGCTATAACAAAAGGTAACCTAACTTCTACTCTAAATACACATCTTGTGATTGTTCAAACAAAAGCGTTGATTTTAAATTGCGTTTGAATGCCTGTAAGTTCGTAAGTTTATACACATTCCAGTATTTGTTATATATCTTCGTTGCACAATATGTGAAACATGATTTAAGCTTCGACATTCTATGTGTTGGATCCGAAAGAAGAGTATCTATCATGCCTTAAGGTCGCTCTAAAATTTTTGAATATCGTTATTCATTATTATACAGTATGAACATTTATAACTCCACAAACAACATTAATATCAAACTCTTATCAAAAAAACTAATATAGAGGCATACCATTATAAAAGCACATGATACGGGCGTGTAGAAAATTTCTTTAAAATTTAAAACTAGCCGCAAAAATGTTAACATTGTGCTTATGGATTTTCTCTTTAGATAGCCCTTAAACCTTTGTCACGTAATTGGTAACGTCTAATTAAAAGAATATACAAGTACATGGGAAGCGAGCTGTCAATTACATTGTAAACCAAACCTGCATATAGTAAATAAAACCGGTTATCTAAGAGCATAGTTATAATTGTAATGGGAGAAAGCCTCTAATTGCATTTATATAAAACCAATTGTTGATTGGATTTCCTTAATAAATTAGGGACGATACCTACTTCTTAATTACTTCGCCGAAGTCAACTACCCCCCTTTATACTTTTAATTTAGTTATTGAACGGCTGTTACGAGAATTCAAATATTAGTAGATGTAGAGGTTAATTACGCGTAAAAGATATTTACTTTAAATTTAAGTAGTTGTCAGTCATACTTAGAATTACACAGAAATTTGTAACCGAGATAATCCTTCCCGGCAGTTCAAAGAATGATTTAACTTCCATTGGTACCAGTGCGTACCAGCCAATATTTCTTTAAATTTTGTAACAATACTAAATATTCAATTGGTAGTTTGTGAAGAAGAGAAGGAATCATTGACCAATGAAATGTCGCAAAATTATGGAAAACTTTTACCTGTTAGGATTCAAACATTGTTATAGTCAGTCTAAATTCATAATTACATCAATATAGTCACACAGTTACGTGTATATATACAACAATATAAATATCTATTGTACATCTGTAAACAGAACAAATATTCAATAATAAACATTTTATATATCTTATAAACATCATTTACAACAACATTTGGTCCTTCGTACAGCCGAATACTGACAGCGATATATCAGCAAGTTAAAGGATATCAATAACAACAACTGGGTAAGTGAGCTCACACGATTCCTATTTACAATTTACTTATTGTCCTTTCCTGCTAAATCTGTGTTACGGTATTTAATTTTAAGCACCGTCTAAATAATCAAGTATAAGATGTCAATTAATGATAACAATATCGAATTATCAAACGAACAAAACGATTATACTCAGGTAACCGAACAACTATTGTTTAAAAGGGAAACACTGAAGGCTAGACTAAATAGGTTTATAACGGTAGTAAATACTTTTGACGGCATTAATGTAAATAACTTACAATACCGTTTAACAAAATTTGAAGTTACCTGGAGTGAATATGAGGATATCCAGTCCCAAATTGAAACTTTAATCGGTACGCATCAAGACGATGAACGCGAAAATTCGAAAACGCATATGTTGAAGTAGTCGTAAAGGCTGAAAACTTTATTTCAAATCGTACACCCTTAAGTATTTCACCTAATTTAAATATAACATCAACAATTGAATCCAATGTTAAAGTTAAATTACCAACGTTACATCTACCTTCTTTTAACGGTAACTATGAAAATTGGTTATCATTCCATGATACATTTAATTCACTCATAAACGAAAATTCAACTCTAAGCGATATAGAAAAGTTTCATTACCTAAAATCATGTTTAAAAGGCGATGCGCTAAATGTAATTGAATCATTAGGTGTTACTGCTAGTAATTATCAAATAGCTTGGCAATTATTACGAAAACGGTATGAAAATAAACGATTAATCATTAAAAATCATATAACGGCACTTTTTAATTTAACTACGGTTAACAGAGATTCCGCGCAATCATTACGTCAATTATCAAATCAAGCTAATACTCATGTAAGGGCACTAAAATTCTCGGTGTACCCGTGCAGTATTGGGATTTAATAATAATTCAATTACTTACGATGAGGTTTGATTCTTCAACTAACAAAGAATGGGAATCGGCAACGATAAAAGGTGAACTTCCTACAATGGAAGAAATGGAAGCATTTTTAGATCGTAGGTGTCAACTATTAGAATCATTAAATAAGCCGAACTGTCAAAATGTAGCGGTAAAGAGGAATTCAGTAAATTACACACCCCGCTTAATTAATCACATCAGAACAAATGAAGTACAATGGGTTGTTTGTAAAGAATCACATAGCGTTAATGAATGCCCCGCATTTTTAAAATTGCCTATATCAGATAGGTTTCAGGAAATTAAAAAACGTAAATCTTGTGTAAATTGCCTAAAATCAAATCATCAAACAGTTAACTGCAAATCAATATACAGATGCAGATTATGTCAAAAAAGGCATCATACGTTATTACATATGCCTTTTACCACCACAACTAATAAGGAAATAATAGATTCAATACCCAGCGACAGCTCATCAACATCAGTAAATCATTCTAACTTTAACAAATCACAAATATTACTCTCAACTGCTTTGGTACAAATCTATGATGCCACTGGAAACCCTCATATATGCAGAGCGTTATTAGATGTAGGTGCTCAATCGAATATTATTACACAACATCTTTGCGCAAAATTAAATTTAAGCATAAATGCAATCAATTCATTCATAACCGGAATTTCAGAATCAGTAAATAAGGTTAGTAAATCGGTAAACGTAACAATCAAATCCAGGTATAATGACTATTTTGAATCTTTCCTGTTTAGTATTAGATACAATTACGTCCAACTTACCAACGTTCTCATTTAACGTTAATAAGGTGATCATCAATAACATCAAGTTAGCGGATCCGAATTCAATGTATCCTCACCGTAGATTTATTAATAGGCGCAGTTATTTTGGCAAATATTAGGTCGAGATAGTATCAAGTTAGGTGTAAACAATCCCACATTACAGCAGACGCAATTTGGTAGTATGGTAGTATTACATACGTTAAACAAACAAATGTAACAGTATGCAACTTATCAACTCGCACCCTAGATAATAAACTTACAAAATTCTGGGAATTAGAAGAGTGTTCGAGAAACAACAAATTAATCGATCCTAGAACTTGCGTGCGAAAATCATTTTAAACATAATTATACGGATCACACAGGTTTGTAGTTGTTACCTTTAAAAAATGCAAAGGCGTTAGGAGTATCACGATCGTATGCAGAGAAGCGTTTAATAAGCTTAGAAAGAAAATTAAAAACCGACGACTATTTGCGTAACGAGTATGTTAAATTCATAAAGGAGTATATCGATCTAGGTCATATGGAACTAATGTCACCTAACGAACTAATAAATGGCGATCAAAAGAACACATTTTATTTACCTCATCACGCAGTTGTAAAAAATTCAAGTACCACCACAAAGGTCAGGGTGGTATTTGATGGTTCAGCGAAGTCTTCTTCAGGCGTTTCACTCAATGACAATTTATTAGTAGGACCCCCAATTCAGGGTGATCTTTTATCAATCATAATTAGATTTAGGACGTATAAGTATGTATTGACAGGAGATATAACGAAGATGTACCGTCAAATTAGGGTGCATCCGGAGCATACCGATTATCAAAGAATACTGTGGCGAAATGAACCCACTAGCGACATACAAACATATCGATTAACTACAGTCACCTACGGCACAGCGTCAGCACCATTTTTAGCAATTAGGTCCATACATGAGTTAGCAGAGTTAGAAAAGGACAAATGTACATTAGCTTATCCGGTCATGTTACGAGATTTTTATGTAGACGACCTTTAACCGGTGCAAATGATTTTCAAACTCTTGCTAAACTACGCGATGAATTAATTAATGTACTTAGCACCGGTGGATTCGAGTTGCATAAGTTCGCATCAAATCATAAAGATCTACTTCCTCAAGCAAACAATGTACAAAACCAACATAATTCATAGATAAGGAAAACCAAACAAAACCCTCGGATTACTATGGAACGCGAATTTGATACATTTAAATACTTGGTTCAATTACAAATATCCCAACGCAAAATTACGAAACGCATCATTCTATCATTAATTGCGCAAATTTATGATCCGTTAGGTTTGATAGGACCTATTCTTATCACCGGTAAACTAATATTGCAAAAGTTGTGGACATTAAAATTAGATTGGGATAAAGAAGTGCCTCGAGCTAGCGAACATGTTTACCGAATTCATTAATCAACTAACGGCTATAAACAATTTAGAAATACCCAGATGGGTAATTTCGAACCAAAGGCCTGATACATTAGAACTACATGGCTTTTGTGACGCATCGAAATCCGCGTATGGCGCTTGTTTGTACGTTCGAAGTATATCAAATCGCAATAATTATAGTGTTCATCTCTTATGTGCAAATCGCGCGTAGCACCATTAAAGAAACTAACCACTCCCAGTTTAGAACTTTGTGGTGCACTTCTACTATCACAGCTCACTCATAAAATTAAACAAGGCATTAATTTACAGTTTACCAAAGAATATTATTGGACTGATTCAGCTATCGTTCTAAGTTGGCTCACAAACCCGACAAACTTAAAAATCTTCGTTGAAAACCGTATCGAAATATTATCCTAACTCAATCAGATCAATGGCAAATATAAGTAGACGATAATCCTGCATATAATATCGTGGTATGCCACCCACTCAATTAGTGAAATGCAATCACTGGTTTAGTGGCCATTACAACACGATAATTCTTATGGCCCAAAAGTAAAGTAGATTTTACAAAGATGCAAGATAGTGATCATGCTGAGCGAAAACAGTATAATTGTGTTCTAACCCATATTGATTCAAATTTCGCTAAAAGATACTCAAGCTTTCCTAAATTACAACGAGTAATGCATATTGCTTACGCTTCATTCATAATACAAAGCAGTCAAATAACAAACTAATCGGCATCTAAGTTGCAGGAATTACGTAATTCAAATAAAAAATTCTTAGGTTAGTTCAATTGCAAGAGTTTAGTAAAGATTTAATCCACCTGGAAAAACATGGACACGTATCCAAAACCAGTAAACTGCTGTCTAAATCCATTTATCGATGAACATAATATTTTAAGAGTAGGTGGCATTTAGACATGCAAACATTGATCGACCAAAAACATCCAATAATATTACCTCACAGGCACCATATAACCGAACTTTAATAATTTTGAGCACAAGCGGCTATTACATTGGACCACAAGCTACGCTTGCAACTATCAGACTAAAATATTGGCCAATTGCCTTGTAGAAAATTTTGCTTAACTTGTTTTGCGACATAAAACAAATCACATTTACGCAACACAGAGTCGAACCAGCACGCCTTTCATCCATTGTGGCACAGATTATGCAGGTCCCGTATTAATTAGGACGGACATTCGTACTAAACGACGTATAAAATCAACATCGTTCTTTTTGTATGTTTCGCCACTAAGGCAATTCATATTGAACTTGTTTGTGACTTAACGTCAAAACTTTCTTAAGCGCTTTTAAAGATTTATCTTGTCTAGGATCTCATATTTATTGATAATTCCACCACTTTCATTGGCGCAAACAAAGAGTTAATTAGTGATTTCACAAGCCTATTTAGTCAAAATCGTTCGAATCTGATGTTATAGATAATTTGGTTTCGAACATTCATTGCATTTATATGAGCACTTTGTGGGCTTAAGGGTCAAATAATATACCTTTTAAAAGAATTATAGGTAGTGTTTCACTGACATATGATGAAATGTATACAGTATTAACACAGATTGAAATGTTTAAATTCGAGACCTAATCTTAAGCAAAACCAGATCTAATTTTAATTGCTTTTTTAATATTCATTGCTTTGATACGGACTTATCTGTAAATGAGTGAGGCTAACGAGCTCAGCAGTTAACTCAACATTTTAAACATGGTCATCCGAATATCTTTTATAAGTACAAAATAATACAACACATCAGCATAAATTGCAACCAAATGGTTTAACACGAAGATAATCTAACCTCATAAATAGGAAAATAACATCATAAAATAATAAACAATTTCGATTCAAACCACCAG
>JARFJB010000007.1:0-152500 GCA_036346205.1 Vesta saturnalis
TACCTTCTTTATCATTAGACTACGTCTTAATCACTACGTTATTGTAATATCCAACTAGAAACCTATGATTTTAATGATTTTCGGCACAGGTTGAGCATCGTCAAACCTTATGTTCAGTTTTCTCCTCATTTCTTCATGGTAGGTTTTCTCAAAGTAAAATACGCTTATCCCTTTGAAATTACTTTTTACTCACTGATAAATGGTAGGTAGCGATAATATTGCATCTTACGGTTTAACAGTTACATTTACTCTGTACGTCCCTCATTTAAACGTCGCATCAATGCCATCATAAACGCTTTTACTGTGAGCAGTTGGACTGTAATGCCACACGGCTTCGGTGTTGAAATCTTTTTATGATGAAGTAAACTTGCAATTCGGCATTTTTCTTTAAAGTGCTGTTTGGCCCCATCTGTCACATATGTCATTTCCTTGACATTTTAAATAGCTCCAAATATTGATTTTCGTCCGAATTAAATGGCTCGGCCATATTTGCTCCACCACTTTGAATTTTTGTAAGTATGTTACAACTAACAAAATAACAGTTGTAAACGTTTAACTGTACGTTAAAATGATATAATGAAATATATTTTTTCTTATACCATTTTCACTTCAAGCGTCATACTGAATCCGACATTTTGATATTGACAAAGTACCATACGGTATTGGCAAATATACACTTTAACGAAACTTTTGAACTATCGTAGAAGATGTTATCATTTTATCTCAACAATTGAAGTGTGGTCGTTTTGGCAGAGGATGCCGTATATATATATATATATATATATATATATATATATATATATATCTATATATATATACACACACAGGGTGTCCACAAACTATTTTCACAAAAGAGAACGATAAATTACCTTAATAAAAAAATACTTCCTAAGAGAGCTGGAGCTCTTGGAAGATGGCGCCCTAACATCGCTTTAGTTCAAATATCTTCAAAATGGTTTCCCTTTAAATGATAGCGTTCTGTACATTTATTTAGGAGTATGCCCAATCGTATGGCGTGAATATGATTTTTTAGTTGTACTCATAAGCGGCTCGTTTGGGCGGGGCATTGGACATTGTTATTCATAAGTTTTTTGTATTTCAAAATTTCGCAATTTTAACATAGAATTTAAAAAAATTCGATTTTTTCATAAAAGAATGGTACTCTTGTCTGAAGTCGCTACGACGGGAACAAATACAACTGTTGTTGTATATGTTTACCGAATGGCACCTATGATAATATTATCAAGGATATTGACAAATATTCCGTAGGTTTCAATAAAAATGATTTTATAATTATTGCTGCCGGTTCAAATAATGTCTTGAATGGCGATACCATAAGAAACGATTGCATAGAAAAAGTGAAAACCCTTTCCTTGAGAACAAATGTAATTATGGTGTCAACGCCTTATTGGAAAAATCATACATATCTTAATAAATTAATTGATAATCAAAACTGCAATCTATTTGAAACATTAACGAAAGGCCGCAATACGATCACGTATGTCGACATAAAATCCATAATCAACCCTTCCTTATTTACTAGGCATGGGCTACACATGAAAAAAACTGGTAAATTTAAACTTATACATTACCTTATTAATAAAATAAATAACTTAAAGCAGCACACAAAAAATAATTTAATATATATCGTTCCTAATTCTGATGAAAACACAGAAGAGCCATTTAATAAGACGTCAAGCCCTCAACCGGACGAACATATCACTTCAGAAACACAAAATAAGGGAAACTTAAATTTTCCAAAAACGACCATTCATCGAAATCCGAAGTAAATAATACACACGTGCCTTTACCGCTTAACTATAATTCAAATTCCAGTTCTTTAATTAACTATATATCAGTGTTTTATATAAATATTCAGTGCCTAAGAACGAAAATAAATGAACTAGAACATTGCTTAATAAATTTAAACAAAGTAATTCATTTTTTGTGTATCAGCGAACATTGGATAAAAGAACTAGAAGTTTGTCAGGGTTTCTCGGTAGGTTCATGGAAAATTGCTTCTTATTTTTGTAGAAACAATTCTTCTCATGGCGGAACTATGATAATGGTAAATACGAGTTGGAATTTAAGATACCGTACGATACCCACTATCATATCATTGTCTGTAGAAATACATTGTGAATTGTCAGCAATTTACTGTGGTACATATAAAATTGTAATCGTGTCACTATATCGGTCACCTCTGGGTGATTTTGAAATGTTTTAAAGGTACTCACTCTACTTTTGCAGCTACTAAACAATTATTCCTCAGTTATTATATCCGGCGATTTTAATGTAAAGTTCAATAATGCAAAAGACCGAAACGCAATTACTCTAACCAATTTAATGCTGTCATTCGGTTTTTCCCAAACAGTTTTCAAATCAACACGGCTTGCAAACTGCTTGGATAATATACAGGGTTCCCCATAATAGGCTACCCATTTTAATATTTGCATTAAAATTTTTTTAGTTAACAAAACAAACTATTTGTTATACTAAATTACAGCTAACTCTTTGGGATTTATGATAACTTATAAATATTTGGCTAATTTAATTCTAACTTTTAAAAATCACGTCTTCTAAATGACCTTCACCAACATCAACACATTTTTCAATATTAGATAAAAAGTGGTTCATTACACGGCGTAGAAAACCCTCGTCTATTCCTTCAACTTCTTCACGAATTTTGACTTTGAGTTCCTCGATTGTACCTGGATGACTCGCAAACACTTTGGCTTTTAAATATCCCCACAGGAAAAAATCGGGTGCCGTTAAGTCGGGGGACCTCGAAGGCCAAGGCAAATCTCCGAATCGAGAAATGAGTCGGCCATTAAACATTTCTCGCAGAACACTCATTGAGTTTCTGGCGGTATGAGCTGTTGCCCCATCTTGTTGGAATAGTAAGGCATTGTTTAGTAATCCTCGTCTATTTAATTCTGGAATGAGGAATATCTCTAGCACGTTTAGCGCTCAGATGTTACTGTTACAGCGCGGTTATTTTCATCCTCAAAAAAATATGGACCAATAATACCAAAAGATCCTACTCCACACCACACAACAGCTTTTGGATTATGGAGGTTCTGTGTAAAGATTTCACGAGGATTTTCATTTGACCAGTATGTAAAATTCTGTTTATTAACCATGCCGTTCAAATAAAAATTTGCTTCGTCGCTCATTAGGAGACTGTGAATTGCTCCTTGATGTAAATCCAAAAATTCTTGACAAAATGCTAACCTTGCTTCTTTATCTTGATTGCTAAGGTGCTGTGCCATTTGGTATTTATAGGGATGAAATTTTAAATCCCTTTGAAGAATTCGATCTAAGCATCCCTTTGATATTCCTAGGATAAGGGTTTGTCGATTAGCAGACCTTTTAGGACTTCTCGTAAACGCAATTCTAACTCTTTCAATATTTTCTGGTGTACGAACTGTTCTTCGACGTCCAGGCTTCTTCAAATTTTGTACAGAACCATTTTCACGCCAATGACGAACCCATAACTTAACAGTTTTACGATTTGGCGCGTGATCCCTATTGTTGTTATTAAACTGACGCCGGAATGCACGCCTAACTTCTTCTATCGAATTGCTTCTTATGTAAGTTTCTACACAAAACACACGTTGTTGGACTGAGTAATCCATGAAAGTTCAAAGGGATGTTGAAATAATGTCTCAAAGCAAAAAAATTAAATAATTATTGATGAAAACTAACAAACTTCTCGTAGTAAAATGACGTTACACGAAATTATTAATTTATAACTTATTTGTGATAGGCGCCTACCTGTTTAATAATTAACTTAAATCCCAAAGACTACAGAAGATAATCCCACAGAGAACAACTTATTTAGTTATCTCGTAGGGAATTTATTAATAAAATAAAATGGGCAGTCTATTATGGGGAACCCAGTATTTGTAAATTTCTCAAAACGCCAACTTACCATATCTATTAATGACACAAAATTATCGGATCATTTAGGCTTAGAAGTAGAAATAGAAAGTTCTATAGATGTAAGTACTAAATTGGACACACATCATTTTTTAGACCTTTAACAGAAAAAGGATATTATTCCTTGTTTAAGATGTTAAATCAATTGTGCTGGGATTTTCTAGATTGTAAACACTTAAGTATAAATGAAAAGTTCTCTGTATTTCACGAGAATGTTTACGATGCTTTCTTAATAGCGTTTCCTTGTCGCAATTTCATTACGAGAAGACGCGATAAGGGAAAAAAGTGGTTTAATAAAGATTTGCATTGTATGAGAACTAAGCTTCATCTTATAACAGATCTTTATAATAAAAATAAACTTTAAAAAGCTTACGAAATTCATTACGCCTTAAATATAGAAACGATATTAAGGAAGCAAAAAATTAAGGCTAGTGATAAACTGATACTTGTAAGGTTGCGTTGACGCACCCTGTATGTGGGATGTTGTGGTGACGTATGTTGCGTGTTTTGAGTACGGGTGTATTGAGTTTGAACGAAAAACAAAATTTTTTTTGTGTATATGCATAATGTATGTGGGTGGGTGATACGCCACTAGAAATTTAGGAGAAATATCATTCAGTATGTGGATACGTGTATTTGAATGTTATAGAGACATTGGTGTTGGAATAAATAGATTCTGATGAATGTAAATGTGAAAAGAAATTTGTCGATGGGACGATAATGGTTGCTACTGTTGACTACTTGATAAGAAATGGAATGTTGGAAGATAAAGGAGTAATCTTTGCCGGAAGATGTGAGTGTATAAGTGTAGAATGTTTTAGAAAATATGTAGAGAAAGATTTGGTATGTTTAATTGTTAATTATAGAGAGTTCTCGTAATGTTGTGGAATCAGTTTTGAGAATACGCGTAAGTATATGGGATTTGAGACCTTAGACTATACTTATTTTTGCAAATGTTGCGGAAGGAGGACGAGCGCATGTGATAGATAAACGTTGAAAGTTGTGTAATGGTCCAGAGTGGCCACTGAATGAATGTGATGATGAGAAATGGCTTCTCCATGAAGTAATTGAAAAATTTGTAAGTAAGAACAAACATGGCGATGTATAATAGTCATAAGCGTGTTTGTACAGAGGGTAGCATCTGTCGGCACTAAGAAAGTTTGAGTGAATACTATTGGTGAATATAGCGAGGAAGTCGGACATGTTTAAAGATGGATGGCTTAAGGTATAAATAGGAAAGTCAGAGATTGACGTGAGGTTGTTGCTTTTAGCTTTTTGGTGAGAGCTCGATGAGAGACGCGCGAGGTGAAGTGTGAAATCAGAATGGGTTGAGTTGGAGTTATATTTGTGAATAATATTGAAGGCAGTCATTGTTTAAACAACTGCGTAACCCGAAAGGGGATGAATCGTATAAGACATTCATAAATAAAACAATTAATAAAATTGAGATTGAAGATAAAATCAGTTTATTTTTCTTCAAGAAAAAGTGCGTAAGCAGATTTATAAAAAGATAACAGTTGTTACGTTATAGTGTTGAGTGCGGCGCGCGAGCTTGTAATGATCTTTAGTTAAAATTATTTATGGGACCACCTTTAAGTGAACGAAATTTTCGTAGTAAATTGAGCCAATGTTAAGGTAATTTTAAAAGACATTAAAAGTTTATTTGTGTAAGGAAGGACTAAATTGTCCTAAAGGTTGCGAGAAACTTTTAAGAGGCAACCAAACGTGTACAGATTATTACGTTATTGGAGTAATAACCTCGCATAGTTGGACTAATCGCGAGTGCAGAAAGGAACAAGTGTTTGTGAAATTGTGGAGTACTTGTGCCTTCAGGCAATCGAAGGAATACAAATGGACTACAAATAATTGGTTTACGGGAAGAGAGAAGAAAGAAAAGCAAGGATTAATGGACAATTTTTTTTAAGTAAGAATTACATTTAAGAATTTTAAAAACTCAGATAAGCACGATTATCTTTTTGTTTAGTTGTAATTTGCGTATTGTTGGGTAATTTTTAATTAGTGGTGAAGGAAAAAGATAATCGGTCTCGAGTTATGTTGTATTGGTTGTTTTAGTAGTAAGAATTTTTGCAGAAACGCAAATTTGTATTGACAGTGGTTTTTCAACCAGGCGGTTGTGTATGTAAACATTTGTTTATTATTTTATGCAGGACAATATATATATTTATCGTTAACTTTTATTCTGTTGTTTATTTAGCCAGTTATGAGATACATTTGTGACGTTTACTTAATTGGTGACTTAGTTTTTGACAAGTTAAATGTAAACTTTGCATATTTTGGTTTTAAGATTAATGAACAACCTGAAAGGTTATATTTGCCAGGTTGATTGCAAAAATTTTCATGTTAGTTTCTTTTAACGCAAGACACTAATGATGGATCAGCTGTTAATTAAAATTTCATTAAGTATAACAAAGAAATGGAGTTTTGAGAACTTACAATATTTGCGAATGTCTCATACGATTCAGAGGTAACATAGAAGGAACAATTATTAAGCCGATGACATTGATTTTCTTTCGGTTAGGAATTTTAAAAATTAATTGTCGACCATTGAATGAAGAAGTATTTTATTCATTAATAAGTAGAAATTTAACTTTATATGTATACGAGGGATACATAGAAAATATAACTGTTGGTTACGTGAATGCAGCTGAATTTGAGTGATAAATTTTGTTTTGGAAATTTTGGTATACGAGGTGTATTAAAAAAGTTTCTAATAACCTGGGTAGTACTAAATATATTTGAGTTTGAGTTGAATTGTTTGGGACGAGTGTTTGTTTTAGAACCCTCGTGTGAGAGTTGACTGAGTAAGCACAATCCTACTTTCCACAATCAAGTAGGGTTAATTAACACCCAGCTTAAGACAATTATTTTAGCAAAGTTTCGATTGTGGTGGCGCCTGGAGACATATTTTCCCGGACTGAGCTGTTTGAATATCGGTGTAAGGTGTTTGAGCGTATTAATCATTCATTTGACTTATTATTTCGACCAAGCCCATCTCCCTGTTAGCTGGCTTGGCAACCCGCTTACATTAGTAAGCATACACGACGCCTAGTGCGGTTTGGACGTGTAACATACTGAGATCCAAAAATCCAAGCAACCATGTGGAAGATAATCAACTCGCATAGGCAGAGACGCAAAAGAAGTGAAGATATCAGTATCACAGCGGATATGTTTAATCAATATTTTGCTAATGTAGGACATAACAACTCCAAAAAATCACAAACTGCACAAGTAAATCTCATAAGCCTATGTAAAACAGAGATAAATCCCAACAAATTCTGCTTTAAAAGAGTAGCACCCTGTGAAGTAGCACAGGCATTAAAAACAGTAAAGAGTAGTCAAGTAAGAGATATATTTGGAATGTCTCCAAACATTATTAAACGTAATATTGGTCAGTTGGTTTATCCACTCACTAAATTATTCAATCAAATTTTATCATCAAATACTTTTCCAAATTTATTAAAAGTAGCTTCAGTAATTCCTACATTTAAGTCAGGATGTCCGCAAGAGATATCAAACTATAGGCCTATATCTATACTGGCCATATTCTCCAAGGTTTTTGAAAGATTGATGTTCAACCAAATATCTAATTACTTTGAAAGCAACAATCTATTTAGTGACAAGCAGTATGGCTTTAGGAAAAACAAGTCTACTATTAATGCAGTTTCTTGCTTTATCAATAACTCTTTAAAATGTTTTGAGGAGAATGAATATGGAATAGCAATATTTTAGACTTGTCAAAAGCGTTCGACAGTGTGTCACACCGCATCCTCTTAGAAAAACTGAAATCAGTTTACAACTTTGATCACAAAAGTGTTAAGCTAATTCAATCGTATTTATCAGATAGAACACAACATGTCACGTTTAATAATGTAGTTTCAAGTCAACAATACGTTGATATAGGGTACCGCAAGGGTCTATCCTAGGCCCATTGTTATTTTTAATATATTCCAACGACTTCTCTAGGTATATAAACCCCTACGCTGACTGTATATTGTATGCTGATGATACAACACTTTTTTATAAACGTAACTGCATTGAACAGGCCATTTCCACAGCAGACGAATTGATTGTAATTGCCTCGACATGGTTTAAGGCCAATGAATTAAGCATAAATCACAAAAAAACTGAAAAGCTAGTAATTTCATTAAAACCACAAGCTAATAAAGATTCAAAATCGGTAAAATTCTTGGGATTATATCTAGACTCTACTTTGAGACTGACAGAACATGTTAATGAAATCTGCAAAAAAATTAGTAGCAATATATTTTTATTACGTCGTTTAGCAGACAACGTCTCCAAATCGACATTAATAACTGCCTACTTTGCACTTATTCATTCAATAATCTACTACGGTGTACTAATTTGGGGGAACTGCTCCTCAGCAGCAGAAATATTCGCCCTTCAAAGAAGAGCTATTCGCATAATAGATTCCCTAGGGTACCAAGACGACTGTTCATCTTCCTTTATCAAACTCAACATCCTAACATTACCATGCTTATTCATCCTTGAATGTATCCTTCATGCTAAAGACAACTATGCTAATTTCACATTGCAATCAGATATTCACCACCATGATACTCGTCACAAAAAAGAAATAAGAACAGAGTACTGTAGACTATCAAAAACACAAAGACATCATCACTACCAATCTCAGATCATCTTTAATCGTCTCCCAGTTGATACCAAATCACTCAAAAAAACTACTCTTAAAGCTGTGATAAAAAGGCACCTTCTTCGGAAAGCATACTATTCGATTGATGAATTCTTAAGTAACGAAATTTCTAGTCTAGTCCAATAAACCAAAATTAGTGCTGTTCAATGTGTTTCTGTTTGATATATTTCTGTTTGTTAGTTGTAATGGTGCTACTGTCAAGTTTTTGTTTTTGGATTAGTTTGTAGTTTTTTATTAATTGTATAATATTTGACGAATGTAAATGCTTTTGCATATTAACATGAATATACATTATTATTATTATTATTATTCTAATGTGTCAAAATCTTCTATGTGGAACATTTTACATAAGGAAGGCTTGTATCCTTTTCATTTCAAAAAACTCCAGGCCTTGCAAGCAGGTGATTTTCCTGTTCGTGTTGATTTTACAATTGAATGCAAAATAAAGAGAATCAAGGCCAGGATTTTTTTTTTAATATTTTGTTGTGTGATGAAGCCGCTTTTACAAAAGATGGAATTTTTAATATGCACAATGCACACTATCACTCCTATGTTGATGAAAATCCTCATGCGATAAGGGAAAGTAAACATCAGGAAATGTTTATTTTGCATTAATGTATGGATAGGTGTTCTGGGTGATAATTTGCTTGGACCTGTAGAATTGCCTAATCGTTTAAAGGGCGAAGAATATCTCAACTTTCTACAAAATACTTTACCGGATTTATTAGATGATATTAATCTGAATGTTCGGCGGAACTTGTGGTTTTTACATGATGGTTGTCCGGCTCACTATAGCAGAACTGTTCGTACTTTTTTAGATAACAATTACCGAGAGCGATGGATCGGAAGAGGCGGTCCGGTTGCTTGGCCAGCAAGGTCTCCAGATTTAAATCCTTGCGATTTTTGTGTTTGGGGATATCTAAAATCAATAGTTTATTCCCAACCAATAGAAACACGCGATCAGTTTTGGAGAAGAATTCAGGATGCCTGCGACGAATTTAGGAACAGCATGGAAATTTTTGCAAAAATTCGGCAATCCTTACATAAACGAATAAATTTGTGCATAGAAACGGATGGTCGTCATGTGGAGCATCTTTTGTAGATTAAGTTTTGTGTTTCATGCTTTCACCTGTCATTTTGAATTTTTTTTTGTTATTAATTGTGTCAGCAACATTTTTTGTATTAAAACGATTATTTTTACCCGAGCTTATTTTTACTTTCTAAAGCAAAATTAATTTATGACATGAGAGTAGTTTGACATTCACGCAATTGTTATTTTGTTTATTTTCCATAGCCATCTTTCATAATTGTAAATGAATTCCTTAGTTAATTTTATAAAAGTATGGTTAACACATGAAAAGTTCAAATCGATTTATTTCGAAAACGGTGCGTCGTAGCGACTTCAGACGAGAGTATCATTCTTTTATGAAAAAATCGAAATTTTTAAATTTTATGTTAAAATTTCGAAATGAAAACAAAAGACTTTTGAATAACAATGCCCAATGCACCGCCCAAACGAACCGCTTATGAGTACAACTAAAAATCATATTCACGCCATACGATTGGGCATATTCCTCTAAATAAATATGCAGAACGTTATCATTTAAAGGCAAACCATTTTGAAGTGTTTGTGGACATCCTATATATATATATATATATATATATATATATATATATATATATATATATATATATATATATATATATATATATATATATATGTGTATATACTGAGATGATATTTTGTAATGCTAAGTATCATAGTCAGTTAGATATTGGCTCAGAGTAAAAGTTACATTAAACATAAAATAATTGCATTGGAATTGATTAAGCATATATGTAAAGCGCAAGTTGCAGAGGTTCAAAGTTATATAAATCTAAGTACAAATGTGATTATAGGACATGTTGTTACCTAGTTAATTCAAATTTCACAAGTATTAAATTATTATCATGGCCGAACAATATAATTTTCATGTTAATAGTTTCCGAGCATCTTCGAAAGTGTAAAGGAGGTGGTTGATTCTTTAAAATAACACCCATTTTTGGATGTTTGGCTTAATAGTTCCTAGTTTTGAATGATCCTCTTCCCATTCTTTCTGCCATAGTGAGTATATTTTGGTTTTTACATACTTGGAGATGTATGCGTGGTTGCGATGTTGACTTTTTTTGTATTCTTGTCATTAGATGCTTTACGTGCAGAAGTGTCAGCTTTTTCATTTCCGTTTATATTAATATGGCTAGGAATCCATATGAAAGTCAGTTGCTTCTGACAGATTACAAGATAATGAATTGTTGCCACAATCATTTGTACTAATGCATTTTTAGTATATGGATTTGACAGACTCAGTATGGAGCTTTCATAGTCACTAGCTATGATACATTTTTCCCGGTTGATTGTCATGTCACAGAAACGAAGAGCTTGCCATATGGCATATAGCTCCGATTCATAAATTGATACATGGTCTATCATGGACCAACTGTGCTCTATACCATTTATGGAGGTAGCCGACCCTGTACCAGTAGTTGTCTTTGAGCCGTCTGTGTATATTATTAAATGGTCTTTGTACTTTTCTAGGATATCATTTAGAGTTTTATGGTAAACAGTTGAGGCAGTATTTCCTCTTACATAACTCTTAGGGTCATTAGAATTTGTACATGTGGTACTTCCCACAGAGGAACTTCCAGAGGCGCAAGAGGTAACATGTCAGGAAGTTCATACCTTATAGATTGAAGTGCATACTTCATGGTGCACGCAAATGGCTTATGAAGCCTACGCCAGTTTTCATATATTTCATAGTTATAAAACAGTATGCCGTAATTTGGATGGCTTTGTTGAGCTCTTATTTTAATTGCATAACATAAGATTTTTAGCTGAAGATGTAAGAATATGGGTAATACTCCTGCTTCAAAGCACAAACTATCACTTGGGCTAGTCTAAAAGGCACCAAGAGCATATCTAATAGCAGCATTTCGTATTCTTTCTAACCGCTTTATGTTGTATGTAGAAGCGGAGGAATAGGCTTCGCATCCATCATCAATCTAGGATCGGATTAGTCCTTTGTATATCAACAGTAAAATTTCCGGGTCAGCTCCCTATTGTAAATTTGCCAACACACTCATTATGTTTAAATTTTTTTTGCATCGCGTTATGAGGCTATTGATGTGCTCTGTCCATGAAAGGGTAGAGTCTAGTGTCACTCCCAAAACATACCGGTATCTCTACATGGAATTAATGTGTTTTGATCATTAGTAGGGGCCATAATGAGGCTTTCTAAGCTTACAAAAATGCATGCATTTGTTGACGATAAGGTAAATCCTACGTTATTTGCATTCGACACTATTTGATTTATGGCGGATTGCATTTTTGAATTTAATTCCCCAATTGTTGAAGCTGAGCAAAGGATTACTAAATCGTCGACCTACAGATATGTATGGATATCATCAGGAACTTCAGAAACCAGAGAATTGATGGCTATCGCAAACAACTACACTTAACGTAGATCCCTACTGCCTACCCGTACTCTAAAACACCTATCTTCCAGAAAAGAAGCGATAAATTAAGGTAGGTTAACTCGAAAACCCCAATCGTATAATTTTTGTCAAACGCTTTTTCGATGTCGAAAAATACGGCAACCGCGTGTTGTTTATTCGCAAATGCCTTGAGAATGGTATCTTGTAAATGTACTAAATGGTCAGTAGTAGATCTGTGTTTTCTGTAACCCGCTTGATAGTTGACCATATTAATTTAGCACTCACCATTCGCTCAAGCACTTTACCCATACAAGAGGTTAAGCTAATGGGTCCATAGCTGGACACAAGATGTGGGTTTTGGCATTCTTCAACATCGGAATAACGATTGCCTCTTTCCAGTTTGAGGGATAATGACCCTCTTCCCAAATCTTATTGAAGGTATGAAGAAGCTATTCATTGTAGTTAGGTGTTATATGGTCAGAACCATAAGCCGATGTTTTTGTGAATTTAAGAGCCATTTGAGGTTCATTAATGGTAAAAGGCACATTATATTCAGGTTCAAACTCCTCGAAAAAGTTTATGGTGATTTTTCGGTCAACTTTAGAAGTAAGAAATGACGGGTCGTAATTTTGACTACTGTTTTTTTGTTCTAGATGGTTTACTAAAAGTTCAGCTATTTCGTATTTATCGTTGACCATACAATTATTGTCTGTTAGTAACTCTATAGAGCGTATATTATTTTGCCTGATATGGCCTTTATTTTTTCCATACTTCTGTATTAGGAGTTTGCCTAGTGATGCTGGATACATAATTATGCCACGAACTCCTTTTACCTTGAAGAGTGACTCGTCTAGCAATTGCTCTAGCTTTTTTAAATGCAATCAAGTTTTCCGTTGAAGGATGTCTCTGAAAGGTATTGAAAGCCTGTTTTTATTCTCACTGCTTCACTAATGGATGCACCCCACAAGGGTACTTGTAGCTTGACAGCCCTTCCTCCTGTTTTGGGTATAGAGTTATTTGCGGCATTGATGATGGCGGCGGATATTTAATTAACATTAGATGATGCAGTGTCCTGGATAACGGGGTGCATCAGGTGTGCTTTAAATTTATCCCACTTTGCCTTGGCAGTATTCCATCGAATTGGACTAGCAAAAATAATTCTTGAATTCTCTAGACTAATTACGATCGGAAAGTGATCGCAATGCGCTCAGAAACAAATGTCAGATCTACTGCTGAGAAGGATCTAGACCTTGCACACAAGTGAGTGTTTTCTCCAGTATTTAAGAGATATAAGTTATAGGTTTCCATTATATTTTCAAGAACTTTTCCACCAACATCAGCACGGGATAAATCCCAAAGGTGACTATGGGCATTAAAGTTTCCTGTTAAAATAAAGGGGTTCGGAAGTTGAGAAATAAGATTTTCTCTCTGCTGCCAATTTAAATTTGAAAGGTACGTAGTACATATGGTGATCCTTAATGGAGTCGTTATTGGTATAGCTACAGCTTGTAGTTCTGTTTGCAGGGCACTGCATTAAATTGAATGTCTTCTAATTACTATAGCCTCCTCTGTTAACTCTAGCGGTAGGTAAAACATCTTTTCTAACAATTTGGTGCTTACGCATATGAAAAGGTTGATTCGGTTTAAAGTGTGTTTGTTGCAAACATACGCATCAAGGATTGTACTCGTTAATTATTGTCTTGAGTTCACAGTAGTGATAAGCAAATCCATTGCAGTTCCATTGCACTAGCGAGGCCATAAATAATAAAAAAATTGTATGCGTAAACAAACGAAACTGAAATGAATAATTAACGAAGAATTGTTAAAAATGGACAAAAACTAATAAATAAACATATAGATAATAATAGATGTGTTTAGATAAAAACACGACACAGACAAAGAAAAATAAAAAAAAAAACATGTATATAAAAAATATCACAGAAATTAATAAAATACTATTATCAAAAATATCACAGAAGTTACTAAAATGTTTCGTCATCAACGACGATCGAGCTTGGCTTTCTCGGCTTTCCCTTAGGCAGAGCTGCGGATTCTAGGATTACAGAATCATCTTCGGACACCGAGTGGCTATCATTTGAGTCTCGTTTCCTTTTTTCTATGGTCGGAGAAAAGGAACGTGGACCCGGAGCAGGTATGGGTTCCAAGAAAACGTTTCTTTCAATCGGCGTCTCTATTAAAGGTTTTGTTGCGCCAACTAGGAGTGGTAACAACTCATTTGTTAAAGATTTAATATCGACCTTTGATTCAGTAACGGCAGATGACGCAGTTGTAGCTAACCCCACTTTGGGAGTAGACGCTATAACCTTCTATTTAGCTTTAGTATACGTGATTTTCTCTGTTACTCGCACCTCTTGAATAACTTTATCTTGTTTAAAACTGGACATGTCGAAGCTGTAGCTGGGCGAGCACCACCACAGTTCACACATGAAATGGGCTCCTCACAAAGATTTCCTACGTGCAATGGCTTTCCACATGAACACAGATCTAGTTCCATTGTGCACTTGGACGATATATGGTCAAACTTATGGCATTTAAAACACTTTACAGGTGGAGGTATATATAGGCGAACGTTTAAGGAATAAAAAGCAATTTTATATTTTTGGAAGTACGGTGTTAAAAGTAAGGATGTGATTCGGAGAGTCTTGTAATTATCCATTTCTTCTTGTTTTTAATCGTCGAACTTCTAAAACGCCTTGGTTACGTAATTCAATGCATATACCTTCCACTGTACAATTAAGCAAATCACGACAGAAAACTACGCCTTTAGAAGTGTTCATAGTTCTGTGTGGAATCACTTCAATTTCAAAAGCGTCAAACCTTGTCATACCTTGTACCCTTTTACTTTGAGCACTTGAACCAGTTTCAACTAAAACACCTTCTTTAATTTTTCTAATCATTCTTAAGTTTCCCAAAAGACTATATAGTACCTTATTAAAAAGAAACGGGCTGATTTTATCAAAATTTAGCCCATCTTTTCGTTTCAAGACAAGGAACCGGGGTTGAACCTCGTTCTCCGAGTTCTTTGAAAATGAAGGTTTACTAAGTGGTCCCTCTCCCACTTCCATGTTTGTCGAGGTGGCCCTCATATTATTATTCGTAGATACGCTCATTTTGTTCCCACGAGAACCCTAGGTAGTAAAAGTGACAAGTAGCAGAGCCGGGGTACCGCAAGAGGGCATTTATACTGTGGGGGGCGCCTCTTCCCCCACAGGCGTTTCAACGTTAAGGACCAGGATTCCCCCTGGCCACGCTGAGGCATCCCCTCGCGCAATCCCGCCAGCACCTAAAACTGCCAAACAACCTTAGGATTGGGAATTTTTCATAGAGGTTAGTCCAGGCAATTAAGCCAAGACCACCGACCGCTACCTGCACGACGTACCCTAGCCACGCCCTGCTAGTGTCATTATTATTATTGTTATTATTATTATTATTATTATTTTTTTTTTTGAGGAGGGAAATCCTTTATGGACAACACACTGATTTCGGTGATAGTGTGGGAGTCTCCACACTGGCATACCCACTAAAACCCCTCCTTGGTGCATCAGCTGCTGAAGCTATTAGCACCATACCCTGTACTTATGCGAACTGAACATTAAATGAAAATAGATGTATAGATGAGTAACAAAAATCCAGCAAAACAATGCACATGTAGGTATATTAAGCTTTATACATAACCATAGGCTTCACCTCTATAGTTGGTCAATCAGGTGGGTTGCCTTTAAGAAGTTTAACGTTTTACTAATTTTTTCTTTTTGTTTCGGGTTTTCAGCATAGCTGTTTTTAAGATCCCAAATCCTTCTCTGTTCGAAATACGTTGGACACTCGCATACTATGTGAGTAGTGCTTAGCGGAGTTTGACACTCGTCACACATTGGTGGCTGTTCCCCACTTAACAAGTGTTTATGAGTGAGCGCCGTATGTCCTATTCTTAGCCTATGCACTATAATTGCCTCTATTCTTGTTAGGCCCGTTACCTCGTATCCTATCTTTACTTCTGGTTTTATGGATCGAAGTACGGTGTTATTTTGGTCCCAGGATTGCTGCCACTGTGTTGTGATCATTTTCTTTATAGCAATCTTTGTTACGAATTGATTTTGCTCATGTCCCTCTACTACCATTTCATAATTTACCCTTTCTAAATATTCTTTTACCCTTATGGAAAACGGCCGAGTAATTGTTGGTCTGCTTTCATATAGGTTATCGGCCTCTGCAAGTAACTGGTTGTTGGGGTTACTTGGTGTAGACTTTAGTCTCGTTACATACGTCAACATCAGTATATTCCTCCTGAGGTTTAAGGGAATCATGCCTGATTCGCAGTGGAGGCTGCTAACAGGGCTGGTTGGAAAAGCACCTATTCCGTATCTGATGCCCAAGTGATGTATCACATCTAGCTTTCTTAGAATGCTCTTTCGGGCCGATGAGTAGACTATTGAGCCATATTCTAGTCGCGATAGGATTAAACTTTGATAGATTCCGAGCAGACTCTTGGGGTCGGCTCCCCATTTTGTGTGTGCAAGGCATTTTACCAGGTTCATTTTGGCTTTGCACTTACTAACGAGAGCATTAATATGCTGCCACCACGTAAGCTTCCTGTCGAAAATCAAGCCAAGGAATTTAGCATTGTCGGAGCAATCTATAAGGGTCCCGTTCAGGTACAAGAGCGGATCGTAGTGCGGTCTTCTCAGTCTGCAGAAATGGACGTATTGCGTCTTTTCAACCGAGAACTGGTAGCCGACTTTTGATGTAGCAGTTGTTATTATATCAATCGCTGTCTGCATCTGCCCTACAGCTGCACCAATAGTTTTGCCCGTTGTCAAGAAAGCACGTCATCTACGTACATGTACTTTGCTACCACACAATCAACATCTTTGCAGATTTCGTTGATGGCAATAGCAAAGAGAGTACAGCTTAGAGTTGAACCCTGCGGTACGCCGTTTTCAAGTCCCTTTTCTCCGGACAGTATGTTTCCAACTCGCACTCTAAACCTCCTATTGCTAAGGAAGGATTCGATAAACAACGCCATGTTACCCTGATTTCATATTTTGTAGGTTTCGCATGATACCCTCTCCAGGTCATATCATACGCACCTTTGATATCGAAGAAAATAGCTATTGCATGTTCCCTCTTTCGAAAGGCTTCCTGGATGCGGTACTCTAGGCCTACCAAATGATCGATGGTGGACCTGCCTTTCCTAAAGCCGGCCTGGTATTCTACTAGTATGCTGTTTTCCTCCAGGTACTTCTGAAGTCGCGCGTTTACCATCTTCTCCAGTAGTTTACCCAAACAGCAAGTGAGGCTAATAGGCCTATAACTACTGGGGGCGGTGGGCTCTCTTCCGGGTTTGAGAATAGGGATGACAATGGCGCTCCTCCATTCTTCAGCGTATGTACCACTAAGCCAAAGCGTATTGTATAGGCTTAGCAATACTCTTTTCATGTCGCTCGTTAGGTGCTTAAGCATTTCATTGGAAATCGTGTCACTACCGGGTGCTGATAGTTTGAGGGTGTTAATCGCTGTATCGAGGTCCGTCATCGTAAAGGCTAAGTTGTAGCATAGTTCTTGACTGGCACTGAAGTCGAGTTCAGTCTCGTGCAGGGGCAAACTATCTCTAAATGCTTGGGTGTAATTTTCGGAGCTACTTACACCAGCAAAGTTCTGCGCAAGAGCATTTGCAATTTGGTTACTATCCTCTACAGTGTTTCCGTCGGACGTCTTTATACTAGCAAGTATGTGAGTTCTACGGTTGCCATCCATGCCGCTAACCTTTCTCCACACGTCACGTATTTCAGATTTTGGCGTTATAGTAGACGCGTAGCGGTTCCATGTATCGCGGTTGCATTTCAGTACCACTCGTCTGCACCCTGCCCTCAGCCTTTTGAAGGTGATCAGGTTTTCTATGGTGGGAGTTCTTCGGAATCTGTTGAAGGCAGACTTCCGGTCCCTGATCGCTTGGCTGACGTCACCGTTCCACCAAGGGACAGAACGCCTTGGCAGCTTGCCTTTGGTGAGTGGAATGCTAGCCTCGGCAGCTTTCACGATAGCATTGGTGATAGAGCTTACGTCTAAGCTATCAGGTGCGGGCAGGTTGAACGCGAACCGTTCCCAGTCTGCCTTGGTCGTATCCCATCTCTTCGCCGTATTTTGCGCCGGGGTCGGTATGCATGTTTCTGTGATGATAGGGAAGTGGTTGCTGTTATGTAAGTCCTCTATCGTTCGCCAGGTAAAACGTGTTGCTAAGCAACTAGACACGATAGTTAGGTCTATGGCTTCTACGGTATTGGAGATGGTATTGAAGCTAGTTGGCTTACCTGTATTTAGTAAGACAGATCGTCTGTCTCCAGCCAGCCCTCTATCACACGTCCCCTTGAATCCGTTTTCCGCGATCCCCATTGCAGATTATGTGCGTTGAAGTCACCCATTAACATCAGCGGCTTTGGTACCTGGCGTACAACTTCCTCGAGATCTTTACCGTCCAGTTGTATTCAGGTAAGTATATATTGGCAAGGGTGAACTTAAGCTTACCGCCGATGGCGACTGCCAGTACCTGTAGCTGGCTATTGATAGGTAATCTATCATATACAACGTCGCTTCTCATCAGTATAGCTACCTCCTCTGCTTCTCTGACGCAACTGCGGTTCTTTTCGTTCCACATTGTACCCTCTCAGAGCATATGGTTGTTCTTGCCTGAGATGGGTCTCTTGGATACAGAAACACATTGGATTGTGCTCTTGTATAAGGAGCTTAACGTCGCAATACTTTTGAATAATCCCTCTAACGTTCCATTGAAGGACTTTATCCATTGATAAGATAATTAAATAAGACAAAACAGTTAAAAGAGCACATAGATAAATAAATAAACAGGTAAGTATATGAACAAAGGACAAACAGATAATTAGACAAACGATGCTTTACTCAAAAATATCACAGATTTGTATCACTAACTTTATCACAGACTTATGACTTTTGTGATTCCCCACCAGCAGATTGCTGGGAGGTCACATCTGACGTCTTGGGTCGCAGTCTGGGTCTCCCCTTTTGCCATCCTCTCTTTTTCTGTTTTTGCTGAGAATAGGGATCCTCAATACGGTCGGTAGCAGACGACTCACTTATAGTGGACGCGCTTCGTACCCGTTTCTCGGTTTCTACAACCACCATTGCAGATTTCGAGCTGCATTCCGACTCGGCTCAAGAACGCTGTATTTTAGGGGTCGCAGATATACTGTGCTCTCCAGTTTTTATGTTTGTGTCATCTCCTTAGGGATAACAAATTCACTTTTTAAGGCTTTGACTAACTCCGGAATCAGCTCCTTTACTAAGAGACCGACTTCCGGTTTCCGTATTGCCATCTGGGCATATGATATCCCCTGAGTAGGGGTGCGCGCAACTACCAATTTCTTAGCATCAAAATAGCTTAAGCTTTCCTTTGCCTTTAATTCCTGGATGGCAACCTCCTGCTTATACACAGGACATACCTGTGAACGCGCAGAGTGGTTGCCCCCGCAATTCACACACTTGAGCGGTTCCTCGCACGTAAATCCTTCATGTATCAATTTTCCGCATATACACACCTGTTCTAATGTACACCTAACGGATGTATGGCCATACTTCTGGCACTTAAAGCACCTCAACGGAGCTGGAACATACAACCGTACTTCTAATGAATAAAAAGCGACCTTTATCTTTTTGGGTAGAACCGGTGTATCGTAGGTAAGAACGTGGTTCGGCGTGTCTTTTAATATCCCGTCCCTTCGCGTCTTTAATCGTCGTACCTCAATAACTTTTTGGTCTGCCATTTCCTTCCTTATCTCCTCTTCTGTACAGTTAAGTAGGTCTGGACAGAAGATGACACCACGTGACCTATTCATTGTGCTATGCGGCACAATATCTACAAGCAGTCCCATAAGGATGTTCGTGTTTTGTATGAATTTAGACTGTTTCTCTGTTCGGGTTTCTATCAGTATCCCATCCTTTATTTTTTTATCATCTTCAAGTCTCCAAATACACTATATAACGCATTGCTTATCAAGAATGGACTCACCTTATCGAAGTTGAGCCCATCTTTTCTCTTAACGACCAGATACCGGGATGAACCCTTCACCTGGCTCGCAATCCTGCTTTCTACAACAGGGGTTTGGGGGTTACTCTGCGATAGCGGTGCCCCAACCGCTCCTATTTCAGAGGATGGGTCCTCTTGTTGAATGGAGGAAACGTTCATTTTGTTCCCACGAAACTGGAAGAAATGTATGTCCACTGCAGTAGTGCTCCATACTACAATAAGGTTATATACAACGAAGTTCGCCATTTTCTTCGAGGTTTGGCCGCTAGTGACTGATCTACCCCCAGCCATCCATCCCCTCAGCACGGCCAACCTTGGGATTAGGATTTTTTTATAGTGGTTTCCTTCCGTGCGGTCCGGGCGGTTAAGCCAAGACCCCCGGTCCTCAGAGCACTGCGTACACCAAGCAATAATTGTGTGATCCTGGTTGTCGTTGCAGCCTCTTACAGATTACGGTTTATTACACTCTGATGGTCGAGTGTAAGCCTCTCTCGTTTGCCATAATGAGCATGTTGCCCAGGGAGCACCTACGTGGAGGTGAGAGTAGGATTTTGCCCCCCTATTATTATTATTATTATTATTATTATTATTATTATTATTATTATTCTTATTATTATTATTCTTATTATTATTTTTTTTTGTTTTGTTTTAGCATCGGCTACTACGGCCATTAGCTATTAACGATTTTTCTTATATCTTCATGAAAAGACCACACCTTTTTAAGTACGTTAACAAACGATTAATTCCAGTTGCGCGATCATCCAAAATTGAAACAAGTTAATCTGGTATACTCAATTCTGTCCTTAGGTCTTCATATAAAAGGCAATCTAGCATTATGTGATGGATTGTAATTTGTACGTTGCATGAATTACATTTTTCTGGTGTCTTTTTCCCCAGAAGGTGTAAATGCGTGAGGTTTGTGTGACCAATTCTCATTCTAGTGAGTACCACCTCCTCCCTTCTTTTTAAAGAATGTCTGTTTTGCCAAGGGTGAACTGATTTTTTATTTTTTAAAATGTGTTGTTGTCTTATCCCATTCTATCTGTCAGCGTTCATTTAATTTTGTTTTTATTTGTCGTCTAAGATCACTTGGTTGAACTGGAATGTTCTCTTGTTCTATTGCGTTACTTCCCTTACGAGCTGCTACATCTGCATATTCATTTTCCGCTATCCCGGCATGGCTAGGTACCCACATGAAAATTATAGACTTCCCATCGTTCCCCATGCTGTGTAACATCGCTTTGATAGTGTTTTCTAATGGGTCTTTTGATTGTTCTTTGTTCATGAGAGTCGTAATTATGCTTATTGAGTCTGTACATATGATGCTTGAAAGGACGTTTACATGATTTAGGTATAAAATAGCCTGAAAAACCGCATACAGTTCAGCTGCGAACACACTTGACAATAGGTTAAGAGCCCAGTAGTGACCTTGGTTATCCATGTAAATGGTACTACCAACCCCCTTAGATGTTTTAGATCCATCGGTGTGTATTATTTTATTATGTTTCAGTTCGTGTATGATGTTGCAAAATATATTTTTATACATTTCATTTGACGTATTTGCTTTTGGATAGCTTGCTAGATCTAAGCGGTAGGAAACGTTGGATACATCCCATGGTGGATACTCAATTATGGATTGCATAAATAGTGGCGGTATGGCAATATTTAGCTCTTGAGCTTTTAGTAAAGTTCGTATGAGGGTTGGCTTAGTTGCTGTTGGTTTTGATTGATAATGTTCTAACATTTCCTTATCATGTAATGTTGAATAATTTACATGGTTAGGTACAGTTAATGTTTTTAGTACATAATTGAACTGTAACCTAAATCTTCGTATGTTTAATGGTGGCACGCTACAATCTGAGTACACGGATTGTACAGGGCTGGTACGGAATGCGCCATTTACCATTCTTGGCCCTCTTACGTGAATTCTGTCTAACCGCTTTAAGTGGGACTGACGTGCAGATGAGTATAATACACATGCATAATCCATGGTTGACAGTACCAAGGCTTTGTATAACTGCAAAAGTGTATGTCTATCTCCACCCCAGGTAATACCCGACATGCATTTGATAATGTTTTTATTATTATTATTATTATTATTATTACTATTATTATTATTATTATTGCACGATGAAATCCGATAATAAAGGAAACATAAAAGAATGAAGAATGGTAATATAGAAAACAATGGCGAGGAAAAAATGGTATATAAAGATACGAAGACTAAAATTAAAAAAAAAAACGAGCAAAAATTTTGAAAATGGTGATACCTAAATGGAAAAAATGGAAAAATGCAAAATTATATTGTGAATACAATGGTATGGAGTCAATATATGGAAGTAGATGAAAGAAAAATGGGTGACGACATGGTAGGGATTCGAAAGTATGGACACTGTGGAAGTATTGAGAATGGAATTGGTTAACGATTGGTAATTATGGTAGATATGTTACATTATGATTGCACTTCTCAGTGTAAATGCGACAGACTAATAATATAAAATGTACATTTATGTGAAATAGTACTGTAATTGAATATTAAATTGTAATTTTGGGTACCAATCGATAAGTTTCATAACTTGGTTGGACCCCCATAATGTACCTACTTGGCAAATAAACACATTCCAACATTCCAACATTATTATTATTTTATTATTATTATTATTATTATTATTATTACTATTATTATTATTATTTTTTTTTGGCATAACTTCATGGTTATTTGCCATCTTCGGTATGTTTACTTTTTCTGTGGATTTATGTATATGCTCCTCATATTTTATCAAATAAATTAATGGCTTTTAAAAATTGAAACAATCTCTGTATTTTGTCATTGTTCATTTCAAAGTCTTTCCTTATCCCATTATTTATATTGAATTTGTCTCTGTCGTCTTTTTCGCATTCTACAAATATATGAAATATCGTAAGTGATTTATCATAGTTAATACACGTGGGTTTTTGTGTTTTTGTTAATATATAGGAATGTGTAGTATTTGTGTATCCTATTCTCACTCGTAAGGACAATGCTATATTTCTGTATTATAAGTGTTTTGTAACTGTGGTTTCCTATTAGTGGAGTTGATCGGCCTATTTCCACAGTTTATGCTTTTTGAGCGCGACGTTTCGGAAGCGGAGTCTGCTTCCGTCATCAGGCTTAGTCCTGAGGATTGTTTTCGCACTTGAGTCGAATTCATATGTTATATATAATTTTTTCCCAAGCACTTAACTACTCTTAGATTTGAACCTGGTACCTTTCACTTACTAGTCTGACACCTTTGCCACTGAGCCACGGAGTAATCCAATATATATATTTTAGAACTTATATATATATTAAACTTTTTCGTGGTTGCGCATGTTGCGCAGTAACTTCTTGCGCAGGTGTATTGCGCTTAAGCTCTTCGCGCATTATTGGAATCCATATGGGTTTCAATTCTACACTAGCTTGGCTTATTGGATTTTCTGCTAGTGCGGTTTGGTTTTGGTTAGTATTCCCTGAGCGTTCTGGTCGATTTGAAGGCAGTGTGTATCTTGAATTTGCTGCCTAGCCTTCGTATTTTGTCTGAGGTACCTTGTATATATGGTATTATCGCTGTATATTTAGGTTCTTCTTTTCAGTTACCCTTCCCTGTTTAGGTTAGCTGTTAGATCGGGTAGCCATTTTCTTTGAGTGCCCTAGCGATATTTTCTTTTTCTTTGTTCAGGTCCTCTTGTTTTGAGCATATACAAGTATGGAATATTATCACGGGTCTGACTTATAATAAGTAAAACTAAGACAGTACGATCAGTTCACGTACTAAGTGTACAACAAACTAAAAGCGCTGATGTCATACATGCGTCTTATGAGTAGGCTAGTATCAATGACACATTTAATTGCTACTGTCGACGAGAATTGAAATTCAGTGTTTTGCAAGTCCGACACATTACTTATGTATTCCACTGAAGAAAAATACAGATTATTAAGTGGTATTATTCAGGAAGCACTGCATAACAAATAATGGGCATTGCTCTATCGTACAAGTATTTTGCCACACCTAAGTTCACGTTTTTGTGGTGATTGGAGTTGTAGTGTAGGTACCTCCCCGTGTTGGTAGGTTTGCTGTATACACTTGTCGTGAAAGTGTTGTCATTCCTGTGTAAAAGTACATCCAGGAGTGGGAGTCGGAACAAAAACTGCCATTCCACTCAAAGTGAGAACACAGGAACACAAGAACAACGCCCGCAAGGGCGAAATAGAAAGATCAAGAATCGCCGAACATGTCTGGAACGAAGACCACCACATCCAATGGGATAACATACAGATAGTGGCAAAGGACGAGAACACAACTCGTCGAAAACTCAAAGAAGCCACATACATCGCACTAGCAGAAAATCCAATAAGCCAAGCTAGTGTAGAAATGAAACCCATATGGATTCCAATAATGCGCGAAGAGCTTAAGCGCAATACACCTGCGCAAGAAGTTACTGCTCAACATGCGCAATAAACTTCTGCGCAACCACGAAACAGTTCTAAAATATATATATTGGATTACTCCGTGGCTCAGTGGCAAAGGTGTCAGACTAGTAAGTGAAAGGTACCAGGTTCGAATCTAAGAGTAGTCAAGTGCTTGGGAAAAAATTATATATAACATATGAATTTGGCTCAAGTGCGAAAACAGTCCTCAGGACTAAGCCTGATGACGGAAACAGACTCCGCTTCCAAAACGTCGCGCTCAAAAAGCATAAACTGTGGAAATAGGCCGATCAACTCCACTAATACTATATTTTCTGGCCATTGGTGGATAAGGCTTTCTGTTGTGTACGGTAGGTGAATGTAGTTTTGAAAATCTATTTTCGTTTTCCCACTCTTGTTGCCATTTACTCCACTCGCTATTCTTTATTTCTTTAATCCCTTTATTTAATGTTAGATTTAACCTTCCAAGGGCGTCTTGTAATCTGACCTTCAGTGTTTCCTTTTGTGCTCTCGTAGTTTCTTGTCTGTTTGGTGTAAATATCACATGTTTAATACTGGGTTCCCCATAATAGACTACCCATTTTATTTTATTAATAAATTCCCTACGAGATAACTAAATAAGTTGTCCTCTGTGGGATTATCTTCTGTAGTATTTGGGATTTAAGTTAATTATTAAACAGGTAGGCGCCTGTCACTAAGTTATAAATTAATAATTTCGTGTAACGTCATTTTACTACGAGAAGTTTGTTAGTTTTCATCAATAGTTATTTAATTTTTTTGCTTTGAGACATTATTTCAACATCCGTTTGAACTTTCATGGATTACTCAGTCCAACAACGTGTGTTTTGTGTAGAAACTTACATAAGAAGCAATTCGATAGAAGAAGTTAGGCTTGCATTCGGCGTCAGTTTAATAACAACAATAGGGGTCACGCGCCAAATTGTAAAACTTTTAAGTTATGAGTTCGTCATTGGCGTGAAAATGGTTCTGTACAAAATTTGAAGAAGCCTGGACGTCGAAGAACAGTTCGTACACCAGAAAATATTGAAAGAGTTAGAATTGCGTTTACGAGAAGTTCTAAAAGGTCTGCTAATTGACAAACCCTTATCCTAGGAATATCAAAGGGAAGCTTAGATCGAATTCTTCAAATGGATTTAAAATTTCATCCCTATAAATACCAAATGGCACAGCACCTTCGCAATCAAGATAAAGAAGCAAGGTTAGCATTTTATCAAGAATTTTGGATTTACATCAAGGAGCAATTTACAGTCTCCTAATGAGCGACGAAGCAAATTTTTATTTGAACGGCATGGTTAATAAACAAAATTTTAGATACTGGTCAAACGAAAATCCTCGTGAAATCTTTACACAGAGCCTCCATAATCCAATAGTTGTTGTGTGGTGTGGAGTAGGATCTTTTGGTATTATTGGTCCATATTTTTTGAGGATGAAAATAACTGCGCTGTAACAGTAACATCAGAGCGCTACGTAAACATGCTAGAGACATTCCTCATTCCAGAATTAAATAGACGAGGATTACCAAACAATGCCTTACTATTCCAACAAGATGGGACAACAGCTCATACCGCCAGAAACTCAATGAGTGTTCTGCGAGAAATGTTTAATGGCCGATTCATTTCTCGATTCGGAGATTTGCCTTGGCCTTCGAGGTCCCCGACTTAACGGCACCCGATTTTTCCTGTGAGTCGTCCAGGTACAATCGAGGAACTCAAAGTCAAAATTCGTGAAGAAGTTGAAGGAATAGACGAGGGTTTTCTACGCCGTGTAATGAACCACTTTTTATCTAATATTGAAAAATGTGTTGATGTTGGTGGAGGTCATTTAGAAGACGTGATTTTTAAAAGTTAAAATTGAATTAGCCAAATATTTATAAGTTATCATAAATCCCAAAGAGTTAGCTGTAATTTAGTATAATAAATAGTTTGTTTTGTTAACTAAAAAAATGTTAATGCAAATATTAAAATGGGTAGCCTATTATGGGGAACCCTGTATAATGAGAAGGTGCGTTTTTTATTTTTTTTAGCATATTTTAGTATGATCCATATTCTTCTAAACTTAAGAGGTAATATCCTTGCTTCAATGTGTAAGCTACTTACCGGACTCGTGGGAAACGCACCAATTGCGTAACGTATACATAAATTTTGAAATACATCTAATGTATTAAGGTTTGTTTTTGCAGCTGAACCATATGCCGGCCACCCATAGTCAAATAGCGATAGTATCAATGTTTTGTATACACGCAAAAGGATTTCTCTATCTGCTCCCCACTTTGAGTGTGATAAGCATTTAATCATATTTAACGCTTTCCGTGCTTTTATAATTATATAATCAATATGCGCTTTCCATGTAAGAGTTTGATCAAGTATCACTCCCAAAAATTGATATTGTGATATACATTTTATTTGCTGTTGGTTTAGAGATATATTTGGGCGATAGTGTGGATGCCTTAATTTACAAAAATTCACACATACTGTTTTTGTTTGAGATATTCTAAACCCTACCTTCTCTGCTTCGTGTACGATATTGTTAACCACTGATTGTAGCGGAGCATTCTGTGATCGATCGCCCTCACACGATGCAAATATGACTAAATCGTTCACGTACATGCAGCTGCCTATTGTGGGATGGAGTGTTTTGGTCAATTCATTGACTGATATTAAAAATAAGCCCACTAATAGGTGACCCCTGAGGTATACCGATTTCTAGGCAGTGTTTGTTTGATATGGCATTACCAATTCTTACGCGGAAGTACCGCTCTGTAAGAAATCCTTTAATAAAATTTGCCATATTGCCCCTTATTCCGTATGAGTGTATTTTTTGCAGAATTCCATACCTCCACAGTAAATCATACGCCTTCTCGAGATCGAAAAATATTGCCGTAGTATGATTTTTGATGTTAAGAGAGTCTTGAATGGCTGATACTAAGTATGAAATATTGTCTCTCGTCGAGTCACCTTTATGAAATCCCGATTGGTATGTGTCTAAAAGTGTATGTATTTCTAAATATTTCATTAGTCTCTCGTTTACCATCCTTTCCAATGCAGCTCGTTAACGATATTGGGCGGTAATTTGATGTGCAGAGGATCTTTTCTGATTTAAGTATAGGAATGATAATAGAAGTTTTCTAACCATATACGGTGGTATAATAATAATAAATCTTTTAATGCCGTTTCAGTTAAATTTTTAATCATGGAATATGTGACTTGATCAATCCCTGGAGTGGTTTCTTTGGTTCTCTGAAGTGCGTATGTTAGTTCATCCATACTGAACGATTCATTATACTGACTTACACACTCCTCTGAGAAGTTTAATGGTGCCTCTCTTACATTTAATTCTTTTCTGAATTCTTCATTATAATACTCTAAGCTGTTAATTCTTTCGAAATATTCAATGAATTTTTCCGTTACATGATTTGGTTCTGTGATTAGGTTTTCTTTTTTCTTTTCTTTTTCTTTTAACCTTATGGCAGGCGTTTTTATAAATTTATCAGATACCGCTTTAATTTTGTTCCATACATATTGGCGTATTTATTGTAATTTCTGAGGTACACCGTACCCATGATTTTCTTTTGGCCTCTAATATTGTGCGTCGTGCTATTGTTCTGCATTTTTTATATTCAATTAAATTCTCCATTATTGGGTTGTTTGAAAATGTCTTTAATGCCCTTTTGCGGTTTTGAATAGCCTCTTTTACTTGTGCACACCACCAGGGAACTGGTGGCTTATTATACCTCTATTATATTCTACGTAAATTTTTCCGTTACACTATTTATGTTTTGCTGCATGTCCACTTTCTTTATACTACCCTTAAACTGACCCCAATTAGCTTTCTTCAAACACCATTTTTCTGGTTGAGTCCATGTAGACTTGGTTCCTAGTGTCGTTAATAGCAGCGGAAAATGGTCGCTGTCATGGAGATCAACTATTTGATCCCATTCAAATTTTCCAATTATTTCGGGCGAACACAGACTTAGATCAATCGCAGAGAAGGTATTTGACCATGAGTTAAAGTGGGTGGGTTTATCACTGTTCAAAATTGCTATCTCCTACATGTCAAAATAGGATTCTAAAGATTTTCCGCGATTGTCGTGTTTCGTGGAACCTCATGAGGGACTATGTGCATTAAAGTCCCCTAAAAGTAAAAAGGGCTTAGGGAGCTGCGATATTAAGTTTTTTACAGCTGATAATTCCCAGTTGTGATCAGGTAAGTAAATACTACATATCGTGATTTTAATTGGGTAATCAACAATAACCGCGGTAGCTTGTATTTGTGTATTTAATTTAACCTGTTTAAATACAGAATTGTTGTTAAGTAATATAGCTACACCCCTTTTGCTCTAATATCCTTGTGCATGTCTCTTCTAATAATTTTATCACATTTCGCTGCCGAGTGTCCAAAATCTGACATTTAAAGCACCTTAGAAGCGCAGGTATGTACAGTCTTACAGGTAACCTATATAGCAGTATTGATCACATTTCCATCTTTAAGTGACATAATCCTTCTGGCGTCTATTACTTTTTGATTTGCTAAGTTTTCAAGGATCTCTTCAGTTGTTCAATTAAGGAGGTCTCGACATGTAATTGCTCCTTTCACTATATTAAGTGTCTGATGTGGCTCGACTATTATAGGAATACCTCCAAAAGTTTTGTTTTTTAGCAATACTTGCGACTGTTTCTTTGTGCTTGTATTTATTAATAATCTCACTTTTTGTTTTTTTACAGAAATTAACATCCCCCACTAAACTGTATGGAGTTTTTGCAATAAAAAACGAATTATCCTTTTCAAAATTATCTTCCATCTTTTTAATGAGAAGGAACCGAGGAGTCACAATGCCCGACGTCACCCTCTCCATTAAATTGTCTTTAAGCGATTTTTTAGTTGTATCCACAACAACATCCATCATTCTATAGGTGGATTCCTCTACGGCATTTTGATAACGCTGTCTACCGTCAGCGCCTAGTTCAGAGGATAAGTCCTCATTTAAATTAACAGAACTCATAGGATTCCCACGAGAGGTGATGAAATATACGTCAACTGCAGCAGTGCACCCATTCCATAGCAAGGCTATATACTTTGGAGAGGTGCCCGTTTCTCCACAGGCGTTTCAACGCTAGCGACCAGGCTTCCCCCTGGCCACGCTTAGGCTTTCCTTCGCGCAATCCCCTCGGCACCTAAAACTGCCAAACGACCTTGGGATTGGGGGATTTTTTATAGAGGTTACCTTCCTCGTAGTCCAGGCAATTAACCCAAGACCACCGACCGCTACCTGTACGACGTTCCCTAGCCACGCCCTGCTAGAGTCTCTGAAGTACAGTTCGCGGTTGCCGCATTAGGGAACGGCTAGCGCTCAGCTATCCCCAGCTAGAGACATCCCGGGCTTGCCACTCCCGTATACCCTTTTGACGGCGCATGTCTTGGGAAGAGTAGAAAGAAAAAGGAAGAGGTCTCTCAGCTTTCGCTGGGAGCCTGAATAGAGCAAGAGTTAGAGCGAGGGTGCTCCGATAGAAAAGAGTTAAAGTAAGGGAAGCCACTCAAGACTAGTATAAGAAAAGTGAACTTCCAGCTAAGGGGACGAGGGTTGCCGTCCCTGTCCTGTTAGTTACAAGGCCCCACGTGAACTGGTCCGCGACACCGTATTATGTAGAGCTAGCAGTGGCGGGTTGATGCCACGAGCTCATATTCGGTGTTGGCCTTGCATCACTTACGATCATTTGCAAGGTCGTTCCCTATCCGCCTCCTGGGGATGCGCCTAGTAGGTAGTTAATTATTATTATTATTATTATTATTATTATTATTATTATTATTATTATTATTATTATTATTATTATTATTATTTTAATGGCTTAAACTTCCTGGTTATGTGCCATTTTCTGTGTACTTATATTTATTTATATTCATATCTGTTTTTTTTCTATATTTTATAATATAGACTGATAGCTTTTAAATATTGAATCAATCTTTGTTTTTTATCATTATTTATTTTAAAATCATTCTTTATTCCATTATTCATGTTCCATTTTGTTCTATCTCCTATTAATTCATCACATTCTCAAATATATGTATCATTGTTAATGGTTTGTCGCATTTCATACATGTGAGTTGTTGTGTTTTCGTCAAAAAAATGTGAGTTTGTTGCATTTGCATGTCCCATCCTTACTCTAGTAAGAATAATACTATGTTTTCATGTGATGGGTGGGTATGGTTTCCTATTGTGGACTGTAGGTGTATGTAGTTTTGTGAATCTTCTTTCTTTCTCCCACTCCTGTTGCCAACTATTCTACACATTGTTTTTTAATTCACGCGTCTCCTCAGTCATTGTTAGGTTCAATGATGTAAGTATATTAGTCTGAGATCAGTGTTTCATTCTGTGGGTTTTGTATTTGGATTAAAAATCATTTTGTTAATGTAGTGTGTTGGATTATCTTTAATTTTTTTTGCATATTTTAACATGATCCACATTCGTCTGTAATTTAACGGTAACATTCCGGCTTCAACGTGTAGGTTATTGATAGGGCTTGTAGGATATGCGCCTATTGCGTATCGTATGCACAAATTTTGGATTGTACCTAGCCTTTTAAGGTTGGTTCTTGCCGCTGAGCTACATGCTATACAACCATAATCAAAGATAGACAGTATTAGCGTCTTATATACACGCAAAAGTATCTCTTTGTCTGATCCCCACTTGGAATGTGACAAGCATTTGAGCACATTTAACGCCTTACACGGTTTTGCAGTCATATAATCAATGTGCGCTTTCCATGTTAGGGCCTCGTCTAGTATTACCCCTAAAAATTTGTATTGCGATACACACTGTATTTGTTGTTGTTTTAAGAATATATTCGGGCGATAATGCGGATGTCTCAATTTACAAAAATGTACGCATACCGTTTTAGTTTGGGATATTCTAAATCCTACTGCTCTGCTTCATGTACAATATTGTTAATCGCAGTTTGGAGTGCAGCGTTCTGTGATTTGTTTCCTTCGGAGGATGCGAATATAACCAAATCGTCCACATACATACATCTACCTATGGTGGGATGGAGTGATCTTGTTAGTTCGTTGACTGAGATTAAGAATAGGGTGACGCTGATAGGCGATCCTTGTGGTATTCCTGCCTCTAAGCAGTGTTTGCTTGACAAAGTGTCCCCGATCTTTACACGAAAATACCGTTCTGTAAGGAATCCTTGAATGAAATTCGCCATGTTGCCACTTATATCATATGCATGTATTTTCTCTAGAATTCCAAACCTCCATACTAAATCATACGCTTTCTCGAGGTCAAAGAATATTGTAGTAGCGTGTCTTCTCACATTGAGAAATTCTTCCATAGCGGATACTACATATGAAATATTATCTCTCGTTGAATATCCTTTTCGGCAACCCGATTGGTAATTATGTAATAGTTCGTACGTTTCTAAATATTTTATAAGTCTCTCGTTGACCATCCTCTCCACTATCTTTCCTATACAACTGGTTAACGATATTGGGCGGTAGTTTCACGTTTTTAAATGTTCTTTGCCTGGTTTCAGTATGGGAATAATAAATGAAGTTTTCCAATTTGTTGGATATGTCCCCTCAAGCTATATATGGTTGTATATTGATAATAAATCTTCCCTTGTTCCTTGAGGTAAGTTTTTAATCATTGAATACGTAACTTTATCTAACCCTGGAGAGGTCTCCTTAGTGCGTAGTTTAATTCGTCCATAGTAAATGGTACATTATATTGATTTATAATTTCTTCGGCAAACTCTATCGCTACTTCTCTTACAGTTAATTTTCGTCTAAATTCTTCATTATAATTCTTCAGGCTACTAATGTTCAAATATTCAAATATTCAGCAAATTTTTTTGATAATTGATCAGGGTCAGTAATTATATTACCTTGGGCTTCCAATCTTATAGGAGCTATATGCTTAAATTTACCTGATACAGCTTTAATTTTATTCCACACTTCCGAAATTGGTGTTTTTACTGTTATTTTTGATGTATATTGAGCCCATGTGTTTCTTTTTGCAGCTAATACTGTCCGTCGTGCAATTGCTCTGCATTTCTTGTACTCAATTAAATTTTCCATTGCCGGGTTTTTTGAAAACGTTTTTAGCGCCTGTTTTTGGTTATGTATTACTTCTCTGACCTCTGCATTCCACCAGGGTACTGGTAGTTTATTTAATTTGTTGATGGTATTAGGTATAGACTTCGTCGCAGCTTCTAGTACCATGTTGGTAAAATTTGTTGTTAAACAATTTACGTCTTGCTGCATATCTACTTTCTTTATACTACCTTGAAGATGTTCCCAATTAGCCTTGTTTAAACGCCATTTATCAGTTAAACTCCATTTGGTCTTATTTACTAATGTAGTTAGGAGTAGTGGGTAATGGTCACTTCCATGGAGATCGGCTATTTGATCCCATTCAAATTTTTCAAGTATTTCTGGAGAACACATACTTAAATCGATTGCAGAAAAACTGTTGGACCTTGAATTAAAGTGGGTGGGCTTACCATTATCTAGAATTGCTATGTTTTCTGTATCAAGAAGTGATTCTAATGTTTTTCCACGATTATCATACCTTGTGGAACCCCATAAGGGACCATGAGCGTTAAAGTCTCCTAAAAGTAGAAAGGGTGTGGGCAGCTGTGCTATTAGGTTTTCAATCTCTGATAGTTCCCAGTTCTGATCTGGCAAATAAATACTGCATATTGCAACCTTAACTGGATAACAGATATTTAAGTTTATTTGCTTAAATACCGAATTATTATTAAGTAATATCGCTACCCCCTTTGCCCTGATATAATTGTGCATGTCCTTCTAACAGTTTCATAACTATTAAGTTTAAACTCATCACTGGTTTTAAAGTGAGTTTCCTGGAGTGCAATCGCTGTTGCATTGTATTCCGTAATTAATAATTTTAATTTGTCCGTGCTTTTTGGACATCCATTGCAATTCCACCGGATAATGTGCTCTATAATTAGGTTTAAATAAATAAATTTAAAACAAATAGACCAATAAATAAATAAATAGAAAAAAATAACAACGGACATATAAACAGAGCTAGACTAACAAACAAATATATCACAATCTCATAATCACAAAAACGATATCAATATAATATCACAGACTAAACGGTGGGCTTCCGGGGTCTACCCTTCTGCCAACCTTTCTTCTTTTTTTGTTTCAGTATATCTAACCTTTGTTCAGTACTAATTTCCTCATCAATCGAGGAATTAATTGATGAAACTGACGTCCTCTTCCTTTCATCGGAAGTGTCAGTTTCCATTTGTTCTGGAGTAACTTCAGAACTGTTAGTTTTGTAGTTTTCTTTCTCTTTTTCGGTATTTAAAGAGGTAATAGTTTTCGGCGGTTTCTCGTATGGTATTTTAAATGTGTCTTTTAACTCCGACACAAGCATCGGAATTAAACAAGATGCGAATTCTTTCACATTTATGTCTGTTGATTTGGAAGCAGAGGCAACAATTGTTGCGTATGTTTCCTTGGATACATTAGTACCTGCTTCTTTTCTAGCTTCGAAGTAAGAAATGTTTTTTTAACTTTTATTTCCTGTATTTTTGCTTTCTCTTTATATTTCGGACACTCTCGTGACCTTGCTGAGTGGTTCCCGTCACAGTCTATACAATGTATGGGTTTTTCACACTCTTTACCTACATGCATTTTCTTTCCGCATACACAAGTTTGTTCTTTGTTACATTTTGACGCCGAATGCCCGAAAACCTGACATTTAAAGCACCTTAATGGTGGCGGAATGTATAATCTTACGGGTAACCTGTATATTGCCAGTTTAACATATTGCGGTAAATTATTGGAGCAAAAGGAAAGTATCAGACCAGCTGTGTTGATTACATTTCCCTTTTTACGCGACGTAATTCTTCTTACATCTATAACTTTTTGATTAGTTAGGTTTTCTAGAATTTCTTCGGTCGTGCAATTAAGGAGGTCTCGGCATGTAATTACCCCTTTCACTATATTTAGTGTTTGGTGGGGCTCAACTGTTACTGGAAAATCACCAAACGTCTCAATCTATAGCAATAATTGTGTCTGTTTCTTGGTACGTGTATCTATCAATAATCCTACCTTGGTTTTCTTACAAGAATTAACATCCCCAACTAAACTGTATAATGTCTTTGCTATGAAGAACGGGTTATCTTTTTCAAAACTACCTTCCTTTTTTTTAATGAGTAGGAACCGAGGAGCCACCATACCCGACGTCACCTTCTCCATTAAATTGTCTCTGAGGGATTTTTTGGTTGTACCCACAACATCCATGATTTTAGAGGTGGACTCTTCTACGGCAGTTTAGCAACGCTGTCTACCGTCAGCGCATATATCACAGGTTAGTTCCTCATATAAATTAATATCACTCATAGTATTCCTACGAGAGGATATGGAATATACGTCGACTATAGCAGTGCACCCATACTATAGTAAGGCTATATACTGTGAGGAGGCGCCCATTTCCCTACAGGCGTTTATTATTATTATTATTTTTTATTTTTTTGTAGGTGTAAGCACATCGACTGCTGTGGTCTTTAGTGCTGTTTTTTTTTATGTTTGGCAGTTACAATTGGTTGTATACGTCTATTGTTTTTAAGACTGTATTGTGTTATTGATGTTTTCGGTAATTAAGTGTTTGTGCGTTAAGGAAGTATGGCCGATTCTTATTCTGTGGAGAACACTGATTTCTTTTCTTGAAAGACCTAGTGGTGCTATCCATTTCTGAACAGATGGCTGTATACTTCGTAATTGGTTGTGCGATTGTGTCCAGCTTAGTTGCCAAGTTTCTTTTAATTTAGTTTTTAGGAAGTTAGCGAAGTTAGCATAGTTTTCAATAACGATGTTTTCATCACTAGGCTCTTGAGCGGCTTGACGTGCACCACTATCAACTCTCGTTTCCTACGATGTTGGTATGACTAGGAGCCAATGAGATTTAGATTGTGTATCCTAAGTCTGTCAAATGTTTTATTGTGGAGATGATGTTCTGTGCCAAGGCGTCATGTGTATATGGGTTTTGTAAATTTGTAAGGGAACTAAGGGAATCACTGACAATAAGAAACTTATTTCTTCCTTCTAATGACTCACAGTACCGAAGTGCTTGCCAGATGCTATATAACTCAGCTGTGTAGATGGAAGTATGAAGTGGCATGGACCAGCGATGTTCGTTACCTTCAACTGAAAAAGCACATCCCACACCAGTGTTTGTTTTTGATCCATCTGTATATAAGACTAGATAGTTGTGGTATTCTGAAAGTAATTGTTTAAATTCTGCCAAATAAATGTATTGAGCCGTATTTTCTTTATGATATTTGGAAAGGTCATTACGTACTTTAATGCAAGGTGCTAACCATGGCGGAGTTTCTAGAGGTCTTAGAGGTAGCATTTCTGGGAGCTGTTGATTGAATCTAACGCACTATTTATGTTGGACCGCAGGTGTTTGTGCAGTCTCTGCGAGGACAAAGGCACATCATTAGAAAATAGCATGCTATAGTTTGGGTGACTTGGCAGAGCTTTAATTTTGCAAGCGTATGCTAATAGTCTATATTTTCTATGCAGGGCGAGAGGTAATAGACCTGATTCGCATAGTAGACTATTAGATGAACTGGTGAAGAGCGCACCAAGTGAATGTCTTACAGCAGAGTTTTGTATTGCGTCCAACGGTTTTAAAGTACTCTTTGAAGCCGATGAAAATGCTTCACAGCCGTAGTCGATCTTTGATTGCACTAGCATTTTATATATTCTTAGAAGGACTTGTGGGTCTGCTCCCCACTTCGAGCTTCCATAGCTCGTATAACATTAAGGACTACCTTACAACGTACAATTAGGTTTTCTATGATTTTTTATGTTAGCCTGGAATCAAGTGTTAATTCCAAAAATACACCGGAGTTTTGTTTTTGATATATTTGTTTTTAGGGCAAGAAGGGGTCAAAATGGGGTTTCTTAATTTGCAAAAATGTATACAAAACGACTTTTCTGGTGATATTTTCAATCCTATACTTTCAGAATTTAACAATATTTGATGGATGGCATGCTATAATTTTTGGTTGATTTCTCCTACCGTAGAGGCAGGGTATAATATTGCTAGGTCGTCAACATAGAGGTAGGTACTGATGTCAGCGGGAATAGAATCTATTATGGCGTTTATCGATATAGCGAAGAGTACTACACTTAATGTTGAACCCTGAGGGATTCCGTTTTCCAATGTCCTACCAGAGGAAAGAGGTACCCACCCTGACTCGAAAGGATCTTTGTTCTAGGAACGACATTATGAATTTTGGTAAGTTACCTCTAAGACCCCATTCATGTAATCTTTGTACGACTCCATACCTCCACGTCATATCAAATGCTTTTTTTACATCGAGAAAGACTGCCACTGCATGGTGTCGGCGCGCAAAGGCTTTGAGGACTGTATCCTGCAAGTGTACTAGATGATCCACTGCGGATCTGAATTTTCTAAATCCCATTTGGCAGTTTACAATAAGCTACCTTTTCTCGATAATCCACAGCAACCTGCTGCTGACCATTCTCTCAAGTAGTTTTGCCATACATTATGTCAAGCTAATTGGCCTGTAGTTTGTAGCGTAATATGGATTTTTCCCGTTTTTTAGGATAGGCGCTATTATGGCTTCCTTTCAGCAGGAAGGGTATCTGCTCAAATTAGATTAAATGAGTCAAGAAGAATTCGCTTATACGACTCAGTAAGGTTTCTTATCATATCGTCTTTACCTGGAGAGGAGGATTTGTTGAATTTTAAAGCCAATTCGAATTCTGCAAACGTGGAGGGGACATTATATTCGGCAGTTTCGGTATCGTTGAAATTTAGCTTAACTTCTATTTCAGATTTTGTATGCAGGAACGATGCATCATAGTTTTGAGAACTGCTTATTTTTTGGAAATCATCCGCTAGAATTTCAACTATTTGCATGGGCTTAGTGATTAAAATGTTGTTGACTTGAAGCTGTATTGCAGATATGGTGTTTTTGCCTGATATGGATTTAATCTTTTTCCACACTTCTCTAGAAGAAGTTTGACATGCTATGGATGATACATAGTTGTTCCATGAGTCTCTTTTACTTTGCAAAACTGTTCGGCGAGAGACCGCTCTGGCTTTTTTAAAAGCTATAAGGTTTTCGGTCGTGGGGTGTTTTCGAAACAAATTAAATGCCCGTTTTTTTTATTTTTACTGTGTTACTGACATTGCTATTCCACCACGGTACTTTATATTTTAGCGACGTTCCACCTGTTTTTGGAATAGCAACGTTAGCAGCATTAATTATCGTGCTTGTGATTTTTTGTATGTCGGATGGGGCTTCATGATCAGGTGTGACTTAAAAACATCCCATCGGGCTGGTGAAGTTTTCCAGCGAGTAGGGGTTACCACAGGCGGATTACGGTATTCGATGCCTATTACAATCGGGAAGTGGTCACAATGGTAGAGCTCGTCCAATACTCGCCATGTGAGTGATGTCGCCAAATGTGCGGAAGTTATTGTAAGATCTATGGCTGAGAAGGCTCCAGATCTTGCGCAAAGATGAGTATTATTTCCGGTATTTATATCTATTGCATTCTCTATAGCCAGCCCGGTTGTATCGGTACGTAGCGAACCCCACAAGCGATTATGGGCGTTGAAATCACCCATCAATATGTAAGGAGCGAGTAGCTGGTTTAGAATACTTTGTATATCGTGTTGTTGCCAATTATTATTTGGGAGATATATGTTACAGATAACCACCCTCATTGGAGCGGTGATTTTAACAGCTATGGCTTGTAAAGACGTAGTCAATAGGAGTACGTCATATTGAACATTTTGCCTGATAATAAATGCTACTCCACCTCTAGCTCTGAGGTTTGGAGGTACATCTTTTCTAACTATGTTATAATTACGCAAATAGTATGGTTGATTATGTTTAAAGTGCGTTTCTTGAATGCAGAGACATAACGGGTTGAACTCGTTAAGGATTAATTTAAGTTCACAATAGTGATGAATACACCCGTTACAGTTCCATTGAATTATGGAATCCACTGTTGATTTAAGTGATTTAAAAAATAATAAATAGATTAACAAGTAAATAGATTAAAAGTACGAACACAAGTACATGTAAATGTATAAAATAAAATTACGAACACAGAACACGTAAATGTATAAAATAAATAAATAACTAATAAATAAATAAATAAACAAATAAATATGTAAAATACAGGAACACACATGAGGTACAAAAGTACTGGAAAATAATACTGTTTGTAGGTATATCACAGATAGTTATTGGATCTATATAGATAAAAGAGACGGTTTTTATCATATAGGACTAGTAAGATCCTTTTCGTTCTATAAATCTGAGGAGATCGAGGAGGTTTCCTCGGTTTGCCCTTTGGCCATCCTTTTTTTTTAGATTCGGAGGAAATCGATTCGTCTTCAGACACAATTTCGCGACCTATAGGGGGACGTTTCCGTTTTTCAACATTGATCGAGGTTGAACAGGTCGGATAGTGAGCCGGTGGCACCAAAAATTCTTCAGGCGAGGAGGTCGTAGGGGGTTTTTGAAGTAGGGGAGATATTGCTTCAACTAAGTGGGGTAATAGTTCTCTAGCCAAAGCTGGTACATCAGTCTTAGGCGGAGAGGTTGCAGGAATAGCCGCAGTTTTGGAATAGCTGACTGCGGGGGTTGGTGTGGAAATAATGATCTTACTTCTTGCTTCGTTGTAACTCATTTTTTCTTTAACACATACTTCTGTATAGCACTCTCTGTTTTGAATATCGGGCAGATTGAAGCTCTAGATGAGTGATTAGCAGTGATGAGTGATGGGCTGTTCACAGGGCAAACCCACGTGTAGTTGTTTCCCACACGAACATAGTGACTCTTGTACTAAGCATCGTAGCGATGTGTGCTCGAACTTATTGCACTTAAAACACCTCATAGGGTATGTATAGCCGTATATTTAAAGAGCAAAACGCAACTTTGATATTTTTAGGTAAGCTGGGAGTATTAAATGTAAGAACATGATTTGGAGTATCTACCAGTTCTCCATTTCGTCTTGTTTTTATTCCTCGTACTTCGATTACTTTCATGATTGCTAAGTTCATGACATATATCTTCTATAGTACAGTTTAACAGATCGTGGCAGACACCTTTGGATATATTCATAGTCCTATGAGCATAAACATCGGTTTCAAAGTCACCAAACCTTTTCGACTCTAATACCTTCTTTGATTGTCTATTAGAAATAGTTTCTATTAAAATCCCTTCTTTTATCTTTTTGATAATTTTTAAGTCTTCGTATAAGCCATATAATGTTTTCTGAATATAAAATGTGCTGATTTTTTCTAAACCAACCCCATCTTTCCTTTTTAGAACAAGGAACCGGGGAAAAACCTCCGTCTCCAAATCCTTATTATAGGAGGATTTTGTAGTATGATCCTTCTGCAGTTCCATATTTAGGGAGCTGGAACTCCGTGTTTTTGTTCTGCGATTTTTACTCATTTCGTTCCCACGAGAAACCTCGGTAATAAATGTCACTAGAGCAGAGCCGGGATACTACTAGAAGGCATTTATACTGTGGAGTGGCGCCTTCTCCCCCACAGGCTTTTCAACGCTAGAGACCAGGCTTCCCCCTGGCCATGCTCAGGCATCCCCTCGCGCAATCCCTTCAGCACCTAAAACTGCCAAACGACCTTGAGGGGATTTTTTTATAGAGGTTTCCTTCCTCGTAGCCCGGGCGGTAAAGCCAAAACCACTGACCGCTAGCTGCACAACGTTCCCTAGCCACGCCCTGCCAGAGTCTCTGAAGTACAGTTCGCAGTTGCGGTATTAGGAGACGGCTAGAGCTCAGCGCCCCCAGCTAGGACATCCCGGGATAGCCACACCCGTATACGCTTTTGACGGCGCACGTCCTGGGAAGAGTAGAAAGAAAAGGAAGAGGTCTCTCAGATTTAACTGGGAGCCTGAAGAGATCAAGAGTTGGAACGAGAGTGTTCCGATAGGAAAGAGCTGAAGTAAGGGAAGCCACTCAAGACTAGTACAATAAAAGTGTACTTCCAGATGGGGGGACGCAGGGTTACCATCCCTGTCCTCGTTATTTATGAGGCCCCACGTGAACTGGTCCGCGACACCGTATTTTGTAGAGCTAACAGTGACGGTATAAGGCCACGAGCTCATATTTCGGTGTTAACCTTACGATCGTTTGCAAGGTCGTTTCCCTATCCGCCACCTGGGCACGCGCCTAGTAGGTTGTTCAACCCCTAGGTATTATTATTATTATTTTTTTTTTTTTTAATTGTGGCAAGACTGCTATGGTTATCTGCCAATACTTCCCTTTTTATGGTTAATTAATAGTTCTTATAGATTTCCTATTAGTTTTGATTGTTTTAGGAATTGTGTCAACAACATGATATGTTCTTTGTCATCTATAAATATTTCTTCAAATGTACTATTAAGTCCTAGTTTTTCACGAATAGGTTTGTACATTGTGCATTCTACCAATATGTGTTCCATGCTTAAATTTGTTTTGCAGATGTTGCATACATTTCGCTCTCTTTTATTCAGCAAATGGGCATGGGTGAGGTCACTGTGTCCAATGCGAGCTCTTGTTAGTGCCACTTCTAATGGTTTTTCGAGATTGCATTCTGTTTTCCACGGCTTTATATTGTTTTTGATTTTGAATAACTGCGTGTTTGTATTATTCCACTCTTGTTCCCACTGTCTTAATACGCAATTCTTGATTTTTTCCTTTTGTTTTGTTATTTCTGTTTTAATTGATGCTTGCGGTAGTAGTTCTTTTGTAAACAGTTCTTCTATGTCATAGGTGTTATTTATGATATCTATTGCTCTAACAAGGGTGGCCTGACTATTGTTGGTCTTTCCATGTATTTTTCGTAGGTATCACTGTTTATGATTTCTGGTTGAGATGGTTTTGTAAAACGAGTACTGTAGCATAGTAGTTGTAGATAGTAGTAGTACTGCGATGGTTATCTATGATTGAGTATTAGCTGGTGGTATCGGTGGTATTGAAGCATCTGCAAAAGAGCTGTATGTGGACTAGTGCAGAATGCACCTATTGCAAGCCTTATGCCGTAAGCATGTACACCATTTAATGGTCTAAGCGTTGAAGGCCGTGCTGACGAATAAATTATGCATCCATAGTCGATGAGAGATAATACAAATGCTTTGTATAGCATAAGCAGCGCTCTTCTTGATGAACCCGAGTTTTTATTTGTCATGCATCGTATGACATTTAATCGTGTTTTACAAGATTCTACGATTGATTTAACGTGCTCCTTAAAGTATAACTTTGCATCGAAAATAACTCCTAATATTTTCATATGTGGGACAATAAGTATCAGTGTCCCATTAATATAAAGGTTGGGGTGGTCGTGCTCTGATCTTAATCGGCAGAAGTGTATTGCCTTAGTTTTGTCTTTTGAAAAAGTGAAACCTCTTTTACTTCAAAAGTCCGTAATTTTATTCATAGCACTCTGTAGTTTTTTGTCAACATTCTCCGTTGTTCTCCCTTGGAAGAGTATCAGTAGGTCATCTCCATATAAACACTTCTTGATAGGTTCATCAATGTTATTAAGTATCTGGTTGATACCTATGAGGAACAGAGATACACTTAGTACCGATCCCTGTGGAATACCGTTTTCCAGTGCGTGTGTTTCTGACAAAACGGTGTCTATTCTTACCTTAAATTTCCTGTTACTCAGAAAGCTACCGATTAGTTTTGGTAAATTACCCAGTATGCCCCAGAGATACACCTGTTTCCTCTTATATTGGATCGCCATATTGTGTCATAGGCCTTCTCTAAATCGAATGAGACTGCCACGCTGTGCTCAACTTTTCTGAACCCCTCAATAATATAGTTTTCTATGTATACCAGGTAATCGATTGTGGAATGTTATTTCCTAAAGGCAGTTTGATGAGGGGAGATCAGTTGGTTTACTTCTAGGAGCGTCGTTAGCCTGGCATTCACCATTGTCTCAAATAATTTACTTATGTTGTTGCATAGGGACATAGGTCTATAGTTACTTGGGTTAGTCATGTTGGGTTTTAGTATGGGGACAATGATTGTATTAAGCCAGCCTTGGGGGAATGTTGCTCTGGTGTAAATTTTGTTGAATATATTTAGTAATTTTTCTTTTCCTGTTTGAGGGAGGTTTTGCAGCATAGAGTTAGTAATATCGTCGGGACCCGGTGATTTATCCTTTTTGTATTTTAGGGCTGTTTCCAGCTCTTCTATAGAGAATAGTTTATTGTAGTGTTGTTGTACTAAATTGCTATCAAAATTCAGCTGTTTCTCGGATAGATGTTTTGTTTTTAAGAACGTTTCACTATAGCAGCGCGAGCTGCTAATGTTTTCAAAGAAACTGGCGAACGCTTCTGCTTGTTCTTCAGGGCTCGAGATGTGTTGATCATGAATGAGCAACATTTCGGACATGGCTGCCGGAGGTTTTCTAATAATTTGTTTGGCTTTAGTCCAAACCTCCTATGGGTGTTTTTTAGCGTTTATAGAGGAGATATATTTTTGCCAAGTTGTTCTTTTGCTATTTAGGATAGTTTTCCGCATGACCGCTCTAGCTTTTTTATAGTTGATCAGGTTATCTTGTTTTGGTGACCTTTTGAAGACATTGAACAATTTTCGCTTGGGTTTGATTGTTTCGTTGACTTCTTTATTCCACCACGGAACACAAGTGTTCCTGACTTTTCCAGAGCTACGTGGAATACTCTTCTTGACGGCATAAAGTATTTAAGCCGTGAGCTCCTGTACTTCTTCATCTATGGTTTCCGATACTTTTTAGTCTATGTTTGCTTCTTGCATGTATATTTCCCAGTTGGCTTTATTTGTTAACCATCTCCTTGAAATGTTGTAATTTCGTTTTTTAAATCCCGTAGAGATAAGGATTGGACAGTGATCGCCGTTGTAGAAGTCACGATGGGCACTCCATGTAAACTTCAAAGCGATACGAGGGTGAGCCAAAGTCAAATCGATTGCCGTATTATTATTATTATTATTATTATTATCATCCCAGTCTTGAAGAAATGTTCCTCTGAAGCAGTAATATGCGATCCAAGTTTGGAACACTATATTAGAACAATCCAGTGAAACAGCTGTAGCCGCTTTAGATGTGTCAAAGGCTTTTGACCAAGTTTGGTATAAATCTTTACTTGCCAAACTTATCTCGTCTGAGTAAACTAACATGTTCATCAACTGGGTTTTCAGTTGATAAAAAACGTATACGTGTCGTAGTTGATGGCTTTTTTTCAAGAGAAGTTGGAATTAGCGCGGGCGTGCCGCAGGACTCAGTGATATCTCCTACACTTTATCTGCTATATACAAATGATATTATTACTTCAACAACTCATCCGATCCATTGCTTTGTTGACGACAGCACTTTTCGTTGTTGTTCATCTCAGTCTACTCATAGTAGATATCCAACTGGTATCTCAAATCAAGAGACTAAAGCTGAAATGCCCATTTCAATTAAGAAAGATATTCATCCTATTCTTAAATGGAAAACTAATAATTACGAGATTAAAGCTGAAATGGCCATTTCAATTAAAAAAGACATTTAACGTATTCTTAAATGGGAAAGTAATAATCTAGTGAAATTTAATGCTAGCAAAACTCACTGTTGCCTTATGTCCACTAAAAAAGGTCGATTATTTCTTGTTGTCAGTATGAATGGATCAGATCTTATGCTTTAGTCCCTATTACTACGTTAGGAATGACTTTATCTTCAAATCTGCCATGTGTTGATTAAAATCAAAATTCCTTTTTTGCACATCCTCCTAAGTGTTCCTAAGAACTTTAGCACGTTAACCTGCTTAGGATCACAATTATTAAAAAAAGTTTATGTACAAAACTATCCTAATGATCGAAATACATGTTAGAAACAGCTTAGCTACGAGTATAGATTGATCTTGACCAGGTTGAGTATTTATTGTTAGTCTTGAATCTACCCAGGTGTTTGGTCTTGACCTTGATGAGTGTGGTAATGTTAGAAATCATAAAAATTACGTACTTAGAATCATACTGGCCTAGGTCAGAACACTAATTATCTTTCTCTTTGTTTTATGTTCAGCAATTCAACTATGTTGGACTATTAATTAACGGAAAATAGTGCAAATCTTTCTAGTTATAAGTAATGTGGACATGCAATACTGTAGCTAATGCAACATACTCTATTAATGAGATAATTCAAACACACATTAAAACTAACATATAATATGTATATGCCTTTTGATTGGGTTTTCAGCGTATAAAAACGTTAGGGTTTCCAGCGTTACACATTGTGATCTATTTTTGTAATCCGTTTATCGAAATGCTGTAGAATATTGATGAATACATTACAGGCGTAGATTATAGCTGTTCTATTAATATAAGCAATTTGATCACACGTAACGTTAGTTAATGTATGAGTATGGGGTAAGGGTAAATGTAGCAATAGCGACTATAACGACTACGTATATTCTACAAAGCACTTCGTATTCGAAGATGGGTAATGCAACATTATAATTCAGTTAGTATTTGAATATATGAGCAATAACAGTAATGATGCAGTTTGATAAGATTAATATCAGACGATACGTGAATGCCAATGATAAATTGGAATCAAAATATCTTGTTATATTTTAAAGGAAGCCACACGAATTTTTCTATCTCAACGAACTTATGATGTATGGATTTTTTTAAGACATGTATTTCATCAATAACGAAAACAAAACCGTCACAAAGAAACAATTTATCCTGATTTCCTTGTTTTTTATTGTTACATGCTAGAGTTGTTTTTACAGTTAAGAAAAATTCTAGGACTTTCTTAATAAATGCAAGGACACGTCTAAAATATTGCAGATATTCTAAGTTTTATTATATATAAATGTTAAGCACCTATGAAGCACATATATAATATTTCTTGAAAAGTCGAGAAGTTCGTGACTATGAATTTATATATCTGGGAGCGCAACCCCTAAATGTTTTTATGAAAAATCACATAAATAAAATTTTATTCACTTATATGAATTATTTTATTGTTTTATGACTCGTCTTTAAGCATTCTTTAATAAGCTTTCAGAATATGTTCATAACCCCAAAGATTACAATTCAATTCTTCAAAAGAATATTTTGTTCTATAGTAATTATTTAAGTTCTTTTATTATTCCCTAAAGTATCATCTTCAGTTACTACTCACAGAATGAATTATTTTGTTCTCATTTTTAACCCTCGGTTTTGGACAGAAGTAATATGGGACTGACTTCACTTCAACCCCTAATTAGACGATTTTACGAAGCGCTGAAAACTAAATTCACTAACAATGTAAGATTTATTATTATCTGAGGTAACTAAATTAAATTATTAGGATTTCATGTTCATATGTGAGTAAATGTATAACTTTCTTTTACTAAAATTCGCCTTTTCAGGTTTAGAGGCAATATACATTTATAGAAGTTTCATAAAATGAAAATTTGCTGCAATCTAAAGCACACTGAAACAAAGCCCATTACCCATTTACTAGCTAAATATTCGTGATTTTACGCATTCCTTAAAATTACGGATTACGACATTACTCAACCGTTTTATTGAGATGTAAATCTTGTATAATTTGGAAATTTACAATACATTACGTTTACTAGTAATAAACAAAGTGGATTTAAATGCAGATTAGGTAATCAGAGTTTTGATGTTTGCTTATAGTAAATACTTTTGTTTGTTCACTTTTGATTGTTACGTACTAGGTTTTTAGACCTTTTCATTGTTTTTGAACAATCACTATTCTGAATCAAATTTCCTGGTTTTATGATACATTCGTGAGTATTTATCAGTTGGCAAAGATGAGAATATTTTGAATAGTCTAATTTCATGTATCCAGGAATCTAACTGCGACTTCACCGTTGCACATTTTTTTCAGGGGTTGTTTTATTAAACAACTATATTAATTTGTTAAGGTATAACGGATCCCCATAGGATAATTATAATAAAATATTCCCTGACGTTAACAAATTAATTTGGTAGTTTATTAATAAGATTGGTGCAAATAATAGAATATAATAATATTAAGATAACTTTTCTTAGTACTCCTTGCGGCACTAAAACCTGTAAACAGGCCCGTCTAAGTGCAGAGTGTTGATTATTAATGCTATCGAAAATAATTGGAGTTAAATAAAATAAAGTAAGCGAACGGAATAGATAAGTAGTAGTGGAGTGCAATATTATTAAATTAACAGTGGGTAAGAAAACGATAAGAGGAGAAATGAGACCTGCGTGAAGTTGGCAGCCAAAATACAGCAGCCAAAATGTCGAAAACAACCGAACGACCAGTGGCGCGTCGTCTACCACTAGAAAGAAGTATGCGCATGCGCACATGTCTAAGTTACCACACTAACACCAAAATGTAATTTGCATTTACCACTATTACCCCCCAAAAAATTGGCAATCATTTACTGTCCGCCTGAGGGGTTGAAATTCACCTCCAAAGTACATAAAAATTTAAATAACGCCCTTAGAAAACAGGTTTCACATTTTAACCCTTACAATGTAATTTGCATTTACCACTATTATCCCCAAAAAAATTGGAAATCGTTTACTGCCCGTCTGAGGGATTCAAATCCACCCCAAGGTATTAAAAATTCATATAACATCCTTAGAAAAAGGTTTCACAATCTAACCCGTACAGCGTAATTCGCATCTACCACTTATATCCCCAACAAAATTGGCAATCACTTACGCCCGCCTAGGGTGGTTGAAATCCACCCCAAAGTATTAAAAATTAAAAATTTATGTGAAAAATGTCACATTCTAACCCTTATAATGCCATTCGAATTTATCACTATTACCCCCAAAAATTGGCAATCATTTACTGCCCGTCTAAGGGTTTAAATCCATCTCCAAAGTACATAAAAATTCAAATAACGCCCTTAGAAAAATGGTTTCACATTCTAACCCTTACAATGTAATTTGCATTTACCACTATTATCCCCAAAAAAATTAGCAATCATTTACTGCCCATCTGAGGGGTTCAAATCTACCCCAAGGTATTAAAAAATTCATATAACATCCTTAGAAAAAAGGTTTCACAATCTAACCCATACAGTGTAATTCGCATCTACCACTATTATCCCCAACAAAATTGGAAATCATTTACTATCCGTCTAAGGGGTTGAAATCCGCCCCCAAAGTATTAAAAAACTCCCTTAGAAAAAAGGTTTCAAATTCTAACCCTTACAATGTCTTTCGCATTTACCATTAGTATCCCCAAAAAAATTCACTATCATTTACTGCCTGTCTGAGGGGTTGAAATCCACCACCAAAATATAAAAAAAATCATATAATACCCTTAAAAAAAAAGGTTTCACATTGTAACCCCTGCAATGTAGTTCGAATTTGCCACTAATATATCCAAAAAAATTGGCAATCATTACACTGCAATGATTCAAAAATACCTAACGATGACAAAGACAAACTATATAAAGTGCCGCCTGTAGTGGTCCACTAAACAAAAGATTTGAAATGTTATGCAAGCCCACAAGAAAAGTTAGTGTTTACGAAAGCATGGTTCTTTTCAAAGGGCGTTCTTCGATCAAGCAATACAATCCCATAAAACGTATAAGGCGTGGATACAGAATTTGGAATCTTGCAGATCAAAATGACTATACAGCCAAATTTGAAGCTTATCAAGGAAAAAATGAAGAACTAGAAGAGGAATTCCGTAGCTATCGTTTTATCACTAACAAAATGTACTAAGGACAAAAATAATAATTTACTTCCATAACTACTTTACTTCGACTCCATTGTTGGAAAAGCTTCGTGTAAATGGCACCCTTACTTGTGAAACAATTCGTCAGAACAGAACAGATATCCCAAAAAAGTTTTCTTACATAGCCTTGGTAAATTCTTACATAATATACTGCCAATCACGAGAAAAAATTAGTACACTAGAATTTAGATGATCTGTCGCTCTAGGATTGATGAATATGGGCACAGTTAAAAGAAAACGAAAGAGTGGGCAGTCAAAATCAGTACCAAAGCGTCGCAAATATAATTACAGCGTACCTGATGATGTCCGCTTAGACAATAAAGGGAGCCATTGGATTATATATGATGAAAAAAGGGGTCGACGTGAGTATTGCAATTCCTGTGTTATTCAGTCTAGGCCGCATAGTAAATGCAGTGCCTGTGGTACATATTTATGTTCCAATGAGAAAAAAAAATTGTTTTCTACTTTATCACGATGTTAATTATTAATAAAAAGTAATAATACACGATTATACTAATGTTATTCTAATTATTTACATGCGGTATCTCCCCTCATTTCGTCATTGACCTTGTGAAAAATTCTGACCGTACTTATGAGTCCAATAATTTTGAAAATTTTAATTGGTCACTGCAAAAATTTGAAAAAGATCATAAGTTCTAGCAAGAAACGTAAGAAAGGGGGAAAATAAAAAAAAGTGAAAAAAAATCACGTTTACTAAGGTTGAGCAACAAAGGGTTAAAAAATGGGTTTGCGACCAAGGCGTTGATTATTATTTTTACCTGTGATAATTATTGTTTAGTTTTAGCTATTATGTATTCGTTTCATAATTGCTCCAACGAACACTACTCGCTAAATTTTAGCATTCTTTTTATCCACATGAAGGCCACAACACAACATATATCATGTATATCACAACTGCCGGAAATAAACATTAAACCAAAAACAGTAAACGATTTCCAATTTTTCTAAGGTTGTTATATGAATTTTTTAATACTTTGGGGGTGGATTTCAACCCCTCAGACGGGCAGTAAATGATTGATATCTGTGGGGGATATTAGTGGTAAATACGAATTACGCTGTAAGGGTTAGATTGTGAAACCTTTTTTCTAAGGGTGTTATATGAATTTTGTAATACCTTGGTGGTGGATTTGAACCTCTGAGACGGGCAGTAAATGATTGCTAATTTTTTTGGGGATAATAGTGGTAAATACAAATTGCATTGTAAGGGTTAGAATGTGAAACCTTTCTTCTAAGGGCGTTATTTGAATTTTTATATACTTTGAGGGTGGATTTCAACCCCTCAGACGGACAGTAAATGATTGTCAATTTTTTGGGGATACTAATGGTAACTGCGAATTACATTGTAATGGTTAGAATGCGAAACCATTTTTCTAAGGGTGTTATATGAATTGTTTAATACTTTGGGGGTGGATTTCAACCCTTTAGCCGGGCAGTAAATGATTGACAATTTTGTTGGGGATAAGTGGTAGGTACGAATTATACCGTAAGGGTTAGGCCAATTTTTTTGGGGATAATAGTCGTAAATGCAAATTACATTTTAGGGGTTAGAATGGGGTAACTTAGACGTGTGCGCATGCGCATACTTCTTTCTATGATAGACGACGCGCCACTGGTCGTTCGGTTGTTTTCGGCATTTTGGCTGCCGTATTTTGGCTGCCAACTTCACTCAGGTAGAAATGAGTAATTAAAAATGGTGGACGAGAAACTATAAGAGTAAAATGGCGTGCAAAAATCAAAAAAGCAGAGATAAGTAAATGTAGCGGGATAACTGTATGACTAAATAAAATACTGCGTGATAACTAAAATGACAAAAATTAAATATAGCATGTTAACTGTAACTAACGTGTAGAAACTAGTGATACAATTACAGGGTTCTTTGCTTTGCAATTGTGCGCAAACCCAAAATAGGAGGCCCCGAGTGTTTATAAGCCGTGAGAACCGGGCAAAAGTAGTATGTAGTGTACAGAGCAGTCCATTAAACCAATTAGGAAAGCAGGTGAGCGAATTAAGAATAAAATTAAAACAAGCAATACCGAGAAACGGGCGACAATTAAGAAGCCCATCCGGGGAACGCACGTAGTGCGGCATTAAATATTATATAGCACGTATTAAATAGTGAAGACAGGGACGGACGAAGTAACACTCGAAATGGATTCCGAAGACAAATATGTCACAGATAAAGGAAAAAAAAGGAAAATGTTCCGGGAATTTAGTAAATATATTTGCAAAAAGCAGCAGTCTTAAGAGCACTAAACAAAAGGGAAATATCGGGAAACAAAATAGATCAACTCATAGCATAACCGACATAACAAATGAAATTAAAAAGCAAAGAAAAGAGTAGCAAGAATTTAGAGCGGAAGTTAATAAAAGATTGGAGGGAAATAAAATATCAAAAGAAGACAACCAAGAAATAAAAAAGGAAGTCGAAGAAGTAGAAACAAAATGGAGGCTATGGAGAGAGAAAAAAAGGAAAAATAATATAGTGGCACAAGGATTAAATATAGAAACACATGATGAGGATATATTGAAACAAGGTATGTACGATTTTATGAAACCCAACCTAGAAGTGGATGTAAAAATAAAAAAAAGCCATGAAAATAGGGAGCAAAACAAGCTTAGTAGAGATGGAAAATGGGAACGATAAACATACGCTCATGAAAAACAAGTATAAACTGAGGCAGATTAAGAGTGAAAAAGTGTATATTAATGAGGATATGTCCCAAGAACTACTACAAAAGAAGATTAGAATGCAAGCAGGTAGAGAAAAGCAAGACGGGAAAAACGTTAAAATAGGATACAAGACATTACTGGTAAATTAGGAACAGTGGACTTGAAACGATGCAAAGAGGCACCTGAAAAAGGAAAAACAGGGCAGCCAGCGCACAGACCCAAAAAACTAACAAAAACATACCCCAAAAGGAAGGGAGTAAAATCACAGAACTGAAAAACTATACGTTTTACAGTAGCGGCTGCCAAGATAAAATATTAGGAACCGGTTTTTTGGTAAATAAGGGAATACAAGATGAAGTTATGGATTTTAGGACCGTAAGTAGTAGAATATGCTATATTAGAGTCAGATGTGCAATCAGGAAATTAAGCATCTTAAATATACATGCTCCAACTGAAGACACGGACCGAGAGGAAAAGAAAAATTCTAGGAAGAAGTGCTACAAGAACTCCATAGAATACCAGCCTACGATATTAAGATTGTCATGGGTGACGCCAATGCTAAGACAGGCAAAGAAGAGGAGTATTTGCCCACTATTGGTAGATACAGCAAGTACGAAATTTCGAACGAAAATGGGCAGAAGCGAATAGAGTTTGCAATGGAAACTGGTATGATAACCATGAGCACATGTTTTACAAACAAAGAAATACACAAAGGGACTTGGATTACACCTGATGGCAAGAGGATAAACCAAATCGACCATATGCTAATAGAGGAAAATAAGGCATACCGGAAGTTATGGAGGAGCGGACATAAATACAGATCATTCTTGGTAGGGGTCAAAATAAAATGGGAGAAATTTAACAAAGTGAAAAATAAAGGATGTATTAAAAGAAGGATATGCATAAAAAATTTAGAAAATAGGGAAACACGACCCAAATATGAGGAGTAAATGGGGAATGCTATAAGAGGAGGAACGCATGAAACAATAGATGAGTGATAGAGCGAAATAGAGAAAATAATAAAAACGGAGCTGAAGAAATATTAAATACGGAAGTAAGAACAAAGGAAAACCATTGGTTCGACACCGAATGTGAGGCAGCAATACAAAGGAGGCGTCATGCGAAGCTAACATTTCTAAAGAGCAAAACGGAGGAAAACAAATGCGAACCACAGGAAAGAACAAAAGGGGTCAAATAAATATACAGGAGGAAGAAAAGACAAAAACTTGAAAAGGAGATGGAACAAATGGAAAGCAATAACAAACAGAAACAGATAAGGAACTTCTACAAAGCAATTAAGAATGAAAAGAGAGGACACCATCCAAGAACCATCTAATGCAAAGACTGCGACGGAAAACTACTAATAAATGCAAGTGAAAGCATAGGAAGATGGGAAAGCTATTATAAACAAATACTAAACAGACCAGGAAACACGGAGGGGGAAGAAACGGACAGAGGAATTGATGCAGAACTAAACGAAGAAGATGTAGACAGACAATACGAAACAGAGCCTAATATAAAATGGCACTGCTAGGAGTGGTCTGTAAAATCCTGGCAACAGCAATCAAAAGTAGACTGAAGGATGCCGCAGAAAAATTAGTGGGCGAGCACCAATGCGATTTTAGGAGCCACAGATCAACAGTAGATCAGATAGCGATAATTAAACACCTAGAAAAAAGGCACGGGAAAAGCAAGGGAATAAATATGCACATATTATTTATATATTTTCAACAGGCCTATGTCATTATACGGAGGAAAGAATTACTAAATGCGATGAGAGCACTAAGGATCAATAGGAAGCTAATAGTCTTGACAAGTATGGCAATAGAAAATACAATCAGTCTAGTTAAAGTTAATGGGCAATTGTCAAAACCCTTTAAGGTGGAATCAGGACTCAGGCACGGAAACCCCTTATCTGCCTGATTGTTTAACATAGTGCTGGAAGTGGTACTGAGGAGAAGCCATATGTATAGAACACGGCTAATATATGGGAAAAACATCAGTGCCTAGCCTTTGCAGATGACGTAACAATAGTGACAAGAGAGCTAGGAGAAATACGAAAGGAGGCACGAAGATTCGAATCAACAAAGACAGCGTACTTGATATAAACGGTGTTTACAAATACATGGAAATGAGAGCTAAAAGGGATGGAATAGCGCAGGGGAAGTTGGAAATTAAAATGAAGGAAGAATTGTGCCATTTTGACAGAGTCAAGCGGTTCTGTTACCTGTTCGCAACCATCACAGACCAACACGGAATGGAAGCAGAGATAAAGGCCAGAATAGCAAAGGGGGAATAAATGCATGGGAATACTGCAGAGACTACTGGATAACAGGAATGTATCGAGAAGAGCCAAAGTAAGAGTCTACAAAACAGTAATGAGACCAGCCATAATATACGCGGCAGAGACTTGGACCCTAACTAAAAGCGGAGAAAAAATGCTGGAAGTGTGGGAGCGCAAAGCACTAAGAAGAATATACGGGGGCATTAAGAAAGATAACAACCAGTGGAGAAGACGAAATAAAGAAGAAATATGAAACATCCTGACATTCACCTAGTTGAACGTGCAATACGACGTCAAGGAAATATGTCTCTCGTTAAATCGTTAGGTTTTGATAATTGTCACAATTCATGAATTTCTAACAAAGACATTATATAATACGTTCTGTACGATTAATTATATACTGCAATATTATTATCGAATATATTACTTTTTTTCTTTTAAATTTTTATTTATATTAATACATACAATACTATACACTACTAAAGCGTTTCACAAACACGTAATCACGATGTTATTTTTCCAGGACTGTTGAAATTATTTTACTACACTCTTCTATTCTTTTCATAAAGCGTGCAAAGTCTCTAGCTAACTATTGAACTACGTTTTTGACCTGATTAATACGGACCTTCTTCACTTCTCGTGTTGTCATCTGTTGAAATATAACTCGGTAAATGACATTCTACTTCATGTACAAATTGTTCCAAAGATATTCCTCTAAGGTCTTCTATTAATCGCTTAATACAACAAATGCACTCTACACCGTCGTCATGCGATTGAAAGTATTTCCCACACAGACGTATTCCACTACCATACTTATAAACTAGATTATCTCAATAGTCATCACTAAACGTGCCCCGTCCATACACTTTTTCATGTTCAGCATCAAATTCTAATGATTGAAATTGGCATATTAGTCTTTGCACTGAACTAACACAATCTACAGCCTTAGGCCACAACTCTGCACTATAACAAATCCAAATATTGAGTAAACATTTATTATTATCCCTATTCTCGATATGTTTGTTACGCCCATTTATTACTTAACAGCTTTCGCAACTTCTACGTCAATATCAATTTTCTCCTTGACAAATTCTACAATTTCGATAACACATGCTACATTGAGATCAAATATATCTTGTAATGGAACTTTAACCTGTGTATGTCCACATCAGGCATTTCCACCGCCGCATGTGTTATTTTATTATAAAATGCGGGAAATTCCATAGTAGGCACTAAATCCAATCGGTAATTGACTATCTTATTGTATCTTATTGTACTAAATAGATTTCTGATTCTTCACAGAGATGCGTATAATTTTCTCCTTGTTAATAGTTTCATACGATATTTTTACAATTTCTTCCCCTTCTCACGTTTCCCCCTTTCCAAGGTTACTCAATACCAAGGTCATTCATATTATTTCACTGGGTTACCTACACATATGTTTCAGGTCAGGTCTTCCTTTAAAAGTAGGGGTAACTCACACATATAGTATCGTATTATTTCCAACAGTGTCAGTATGTCTGATAGCCCAGTACACAATGATTGGGATGCTAGGGAGTGCTACCAACCATTATCACGTTTTAATCTAAGTGCTTGGAGAGCATGTGAACTAATACCAAACTGGTTGCAATTTGAAAAAAGGGGACTACTGCCTTCTACCACATTAGAAGCGCTAAAGAATACATATGAAGATGTACAGTGGAATACTAAATTGTTTGCCAACCTGGATAAACGAATTCGCTACTTCCACCATCACGACTTCATGAGTAATTTGGGATATTATTCGTACACATTTGCTCTTCATACTCGTTATCATCTTGCTGGGTATATGCATTTATGCTATGACTGCTACAAAACATTGCAAGCAAGTGAATACCGAGTTATTGACCATCATACACATATGGATATATGGATCGCAATTTACCACATGTCACACCAAGAATACTGGTGCTCATCGTGTAGAGCACCCCTAAAAAAGCTACACGAGGTATATGAAGATGATTCATGCATACTCTGCGGTGAAGTGTACTATTTGGACAATTAATTATTTATAATGTGTATATTGTATATAAGAAATTATTTCCTGGTAGTATCTTACTGTGTTCTACGGTGAGAAGATGTGCGACGTGACACCAACCTTTTATTATCCTCAGTATTACAATTGTTTCGATAAACGTTTACTTACGTATCGAACATGGTCTGGAGTTCACACACCTACATCACTTGCAGCAGCAGTTCATTTACATATCTTCAGACGATACGGTTGAATGCTTAATGTGTGGGGTTCGAATAAACCAATGGCGGTCAACTGACACTCCGCTACAGGAGCATCTCCAATGGGCACCACTGCAGATTACTTGCACCACGTCCGCAGGTGTAATGATACAGAAGTGGAAGGACCTTCTGCACTTGTACTAAATCAAACTGTTTTATTCCTAGAGAAAATCACATATCTGAATAATAAACTGATTAAATTTGTACATACAATAAATAAATATTTTAACATGTTATTTTCTCTTTTTTCTGTATTTAGTGTTGTATCAGGCAATTGTAAAAAATTACATGAGCAGGCCTTGAAAAAGTGAGATAGCTATTTGACTAGGTAGGCAAATGGCCTTGAGAATGTGTAAGGTGTGAATGACCTACATATTTTGACACCTTGGAAATGTGGTAACGGTGGTCAAGTGGGGCATTGAGAAAGTGGCGCACACAAATGAGCTAGATATTGTGTTCAGTCAAAACATCCTATTTATCATTCTTCTTATAGAGTGACAGTGTTATATAAAAAATAATCTGACCAGTCGGTAATTGCGTAAATTGCTACTTTTTCCCATGCAAGAAATCATTGAAACAACTGTCGACTACTGAAATTTGTGAATCTCAAATTGAGGATAATATGTCGGTTTTTACATTAATATTCAAAGTCTAACAAATAAACTTGATGTGTTTCAGACATTCCTTAATAACAAAACTACAATGGGGCCAGCTTCCCCCCATGACTTTTTTGTCACGTTATACCTCCACTTCGTAACAGTAGTGGGGGAAGGAATGGGCGGTAGGAGCGGGATATTCACATGACCGGCGGCCATTTTGTGGGTGTGGCTTGTCGGCCATCTTGTTGGCCATCTTATCGGCCATCTTGTCGGCCATCTTGTCGGCCATTTTTGTAATTGTTATGGCGGGAAGTTTGTATAATGAGGGGGCCCTCATACTATCTCATAAGTCAGGTAAAGGACTCCAGGACTTGTTCTCGTGCCCTCGTCCCTTGCCGGGTCTTCCTTCGCCCCTTGCCGAGTCATCTCCCCCTTGTCGTGCCCGCATACTACCAGATAAGTCAATCAAGCAAAAATATTCAAGTTAAAGATACTGATTTGAAACTAACCTCTGTCATAACGGCCTTAGATGCAAGTCTAAGATGTTGATTTGAAATCAGCTTCTGTCAAACTTATTCAACTTAATACAAAAACAAGATGTAAGTCTAAGATGTTGATTTAAAATCAGCTTCTGCCAACCTCATTTGATTTAATACAAAAACAAGATGTAAGTCTAATGTGTTGATTTGAAATCAGCTTCTGCCAACCTCATTCGATGTAATACAAAAACAAAAAACAAGATACAAGTCTAAGATGTTGATTTGAAGTCAGCTTCTGCCAACCTTATTCGATTTAACACATGAACAAGAACAAAATTCAAGTCTAATATGTTGATTTGAAATTAGCTTCTGTCAACCTTATTCGACTTAATACAAAAACAAAAACCAAAATGCAAGCCTAAGATGTTGATTTCAAATCAGCTTCTGCCAAGCTTACTTACTTTAACACAAAAACAAAAACAAGATGTAAGTCTAAGGTGTTGATTTGAAATCAGCTTCTGCCAACCTCATTCGATGTAATACAAAAACAACAAACAAGATACAAGTCTAAGATGTTGATTTGAAGTCAGCTTCTGCCAACCTTATTCGATTTAATACAAAGACAGAATCAAGATGCAAGTCTAAGATGTTGATTTGCAATCAGCTTCTGCCAGCCATATTCAATTTAATACAAAAACAAAATGCACATCTAAGATGTTGATATGAAATCAGCCTCTGCCAACCTAATTTGACTCAATATGAAGATGTTTTGATAGAAGTTGATTTCAGATCAGCGTCTTAAATATGTTTCTATATTACTTGTCCATTTAAAATTGAGTTGTAATTAAAAATCTGTTTATGAATTTGATAAACAAGATTTAAAATTCAAGTCTAAGCTGGTGATTTGGAACCTTCGATTCCATCTTGTAAGACATATAGGACTGCGTTTTTATTTTACCAAATGTTCATCATCATTACACAACCATAATAATAATTACATAACACTGTATGAATTAATGTAACAATTGGTTTGATCACGTGAAGGTTTACAACAGGTTTTGACCAGTTGAAAAATGGTGGTGATGAATCATAACACTAAAATCAGCGTCTTAAATATGTTTCTATATTACTTGTCCATTTAAAATTGAGTTGTAATTAAAAATCTGTTTATGAATTTGATAAACAAGATTTAAAATTCAAGTCTAAGCTGGTGATTTGGAACTAACCTCGATTCCATCTTGTAAGACAGCTATAGGACTGCGTTTTTTATTTTACCAAATGTTCATCATCATTACACAACCATAATAATAATCACATAACACTGTACGAATTAAGGTGTATAAAGTGTGGTTTGATCACGTGAAGGTTTACAACAGGTTTAGACCAGTTGACCAAAAAGAGATGGTGGTGATGAACCATAACACTAAAAATCTGTACAAGTAATTAAATAAAGTAAATAAAAAATATTAAGGTGAAAAACGATCACTTACTAGTGTTAAAATTATTATTATTTATTAAATACATAAATAAAAAGTTTACCTCAGTAGGACCGAACAACCTGTACTTTGAGTACGCGCTAACTGCGCCCAAAGGTTCAAGCCCCAATCGATGTAATTTTGTCTTTATGTAACATAAAGACAAAATTTCATGATTAAATATGATCATTTAAAAAATCATATTAATTAAATTTATTTTAAAAAATTAATAATATTAATATATTACCATTGAACTTTCGTTCATAACAAAACTTATAATAACTTACTATTTGTTGATAATCGGATTAAAGAACGCCATTGCAGGTTGGCATGTATTATTTTTTTTTGCATATATATATATATATATATAATATATATATATATATATATATATATATATATATATATATATAACTGAACTGAATATTTAGTTCAATTAAATTACAGACGGATGAATTAATATTTATGACAAAGTAAATGATTATTTATTTGAATTATACTAAATTTTGTATATTATAATTATAGTTAATTTGATTAATGCACATTGAGTTATTAATTATATTTATTTTCTTTATTCAAAAAATTGAATTATAATTTTTATTTGTTTATATTGTCACCCTGTACATAACAAAAATTCTTCAAAAGTATACTTGGCATGCGCTGTGAATACGCAAACATGTGACTTTTGATTACAATCAAATGAAATACCCATACATGTAAGTATAAATACGTTTGAATTTATTCAATATTATATTAACCATTTAAATTTTAGAAAAATTTCCTTTGGACATGCATACACTGTTCATGTTTTACAAAGCATAAATTATGAACAAAATGAAATATCAATGTCAACAAAAAGTACAAAATCATAACACTCACATAAAATGTCCTCCTTATCTGGTCCTGATGATGAAGTTGATCGTAGAAAACAGTCCTTCGAACTCCAACTCTTCTCGAACATCCAAATTTCTTAATAAACTGTTTATACGTTTACGTAAGTTTCACTAATGTTATTATTTTATGAATCTTTATTTTAGGATCATCACCTTATATTTATTTCAAAATAAATTTTGAAAAGCATGGATAGTTTGAAGGTTATTTTAAATTAAACCGCTTCCAGTAAATAAATGTATAATGATGATAACACGAAGAGAAAAATTAAATATCCATAACAAACGTAAACAAAACAAACTTAAAAAAAAACAAAATGTCGAAACTGGGAAATATTTTAACTATTCGATAACATCCGATTTTGATTTTTAAAAGGTAAACTAACCTTAATTTAATTATTTCCCGACAAATGACTATCATTTTTTAAACACTTCCGATACTAAAATCGCACTTTGTTTTAACGAAGTGGTTTTTTTAAAATAATTTCAAAAATTTGGCAACCTTCTTTAAAGCTGTTGAAACAGAAAATTAAGAGATTGTAATCCTTCAGCACTTCTATTTATGAAATGGGATCCAAAATCTTCGATTGTTATCAATATTTCCTAAATTCTGATTGGCTAAAAATTTTTACATTACGATATAATTTCAAAACCTCATAACTTTTGCCCCTTAAACCTATCTTAAAACTAATAACATATTCATAATCTACATAAATTTTCCTATAATTTAAACCAAACACGTAATTTCCCAATTAATAAAAGTTATTTTCACATTGAATTAATGATTTTAAGCTAATTTTATTACTTTACAGGCCTGGAATTGATTTCACATGAATATGGGATGCTACTACATAAATATTCATCTTTTACATGCCTACAAATTTGAAGGAAAAATTTTAATTTTCAAAATTTTAGAAACTAAATTTGACAAAATGGTCACAAATATAGTGAATGTGACTTGAAATTGAGGCTACTTTTTTTACCTCTTATAATTTATTTTTAAAATCGTCTCAATCTAAAATAACTTTTACATAAATTTTATGTGAAAAACATAACCTCAAATTGATATTACAATTTTCAATGTAAAATTTACACTTTTAAACACTTTAAATGTTTGTGAAAGTGTTTAAACTTAATGTTTATGTCTCAATTTAATTTATTTTAACACTTTTATAGGTTTATAAGTTCTTCTAAATAGTGTCGAATTGTTGCAAATCACTAGTTTAAGGTCTGTAAATGTTGATTAAACACAATAATTCCAGAACTGCTTATTTATGTTTATAGTTAATCACCAATGTAATTGTTCTTTTTTTTGTAATTTTAGCACTTATATACGTTTATCCCTAACAGAATTTTTCATGATTCTTGGTTTTTAAATTGTGACATTGATACCAGCCTATATCTAGTTTTTAACATTATTTTTTGTAAAAACGTATCTCATGTCATCAGGGAACATTATGTTTAAATAAACTTACTAACTAAATATGAACTTGAATTAAATCATAAAGATTACCCATATTAAATGTATTATTGTCGATTATACTTATATTAACATTTTATTATGAAATTTTAAATTTAATACATCTCAATTTAATCAATCATTCTTATCAAATTATATATATATATATATATATATATATGAGATTACCATTTGTACAAACTAAAGAAATTATTCACTATTGAAACTAGCTACACAATTAATTTAAATCATCTCAACATATATATATATATATATATATATATATATATATATATATATATATATATGTTAAACTGTAAAACTGAAATGGTATGTTCCTTGGGTCAATTTAAGTAAAAAAAGTCCCATAAACATAGGTCTGATTCAAATTTTAAGATACAAGCGTTTAAAGTTTGTAAATGATCACACATTTTTAAAAGTAATTATTATTATTATGGGACCTAAATCCACCTATTGATAAAACATTTAGATATTCTGTCTGGATAAAATGGGGGCCCCATCTTTTGAAAAATATTTGTTTCTTGTTAGTAAATATTTAAAAAGCGGTAAATTCATTAAAAAAGTTAGCATATTTCTTGTTAGACTTCCCAAACAAAAGGTCCAATAAGTTGATGTCAATCATAACAATACATTAGCAGAAAATCTGTGAAATTAACTTTTACCTTGTGGATTTTCATCTGACCACAAATAATTGCGTGTATTGTTCACTCCATCTCTAGTAAATTCCCTTCACTAAATAAAATGAATCTAGTTGTGGATTTTCTTGTACTGGAAATTCAACCGAAACAAAATCTAGGTTCAATGCTGAACGTTTTTTATGATAATACAAAAGCCATCATGTAATGTTTATACTGACAAAACTCCCGTTAAAGAAATTCTTCTCACTCAATGGACTGATCAAATCTGTAAATGTTTTTTATTCCATTTAAAAGGACGATCAGATCTTATTGAAATGATGGAAATGAACCATGAGTTCAACGTGTTGAAACACAGAAGAAATTTTGATTTGGAATCCTCCTGAAATCTTCGTTCATATTTAACGGATTGCATTTCCATACAAAATCCATAAATGTAAATGATGTCAGCATACTCTTCGTTAAAAATTGAAAAGGCATTTTAAATTAAAAATTTTTCTTCCACTTTGTCATTATTAGAACAAACAAAAAAATACAGATTGTTTCATTTTGTTTTTCAGTTGACTAATAATAATTACTTTTGAAAAATATGTGATCATTTATAAATTTTAACCTATCTGGGTAACTATGGAATCAGACCTATGTTTATTTTTTTTAAATTGAACAAATTTATTTTACAGTTTCGGACATGTTATATATATATATTATATATATATATATATATAATAATTAAAATATGCATTTTTTAAATAAAAAATCAATATGTTTGTTTTAAATTCAATTTTGAACCAGTTGTGAAACTTGGTATCTAAAATTGGTGTTTGATAAGCAGAAATGGCACATATTATGGACAATAGGATAATTAAAATTATTTCTACAGTCTAAGCTGGTGATTTGGAACTAATCGATTCCATCTTGTGACAGCTATAACTGCGTTTTTATTTTACCAAATGTTATCATCATTAACTACCATAATAATAATAATCACATAACATTAGATGTAAATTAAATTATAAATTTTTGATCACGTGAATTAAAATTTAACCAATTGAAAAAAGATTGGTGATGAAATAACACTAAAAATCTTAAAGTAATTAAACAAAGTAAATAAAAAAAGGGTAATTAAAATGAAAAACGATTTACTGTTTGTTGATAATCATTGAAAGGAATGAAGGTTGGCATTTGTTTTTTTTAAAACACAACACACACACACAAAAAGAAAAAAAAATTTTAAATTTTGCGTAATGTTTGAATTAATTTTTTATTCATAATGAATTTGATTAATAAATAAATATTCCTGACTAAAACTCAGGGATCATTCAAGAATTGTTAAATCATTCAATTAAAATTTTATAAGATAACTCATTACTGTCTTTTAATTAAAGTTTAAATCAATTAAATTTTTCATTCAAACATTATTATAACAATTATACAACACATTGGGGTTGCGGATATCTGCCTGTAAACAATGATATTGAAAATTAGTGTTTTAGGTGAACAACAAAATAAATTACTGTTATGAAGTATAATTTGATTTTTAAACGAAGTAATATTATATATAATGATTCCTTCATTTGACTGGTTCTAATTTTTTAAATTCTTTAACATATCGATGTACGATAATTCATAAATATAACCTAGAATGATAATTTAATTCGTATAAACAGCGTTATTAATCTTTTCTGCTGCAATTAATTTTGAAGTTCTAAATTTATTGTGGATCCCTTTATGCTGGACAACAGTGATTGTTCGACTATGAACTTAATTTACTTATTAATTTTCCATAAGCACTTTATTTAATATTGCATAATTTTAATGCAATAATTATCTCATTCAATTTTTTTATTGACTTATTTTTAAATTTATTTAGTATTTATAATTTTAAATACAATAATTATGATTCAATTTTAATTTATTAAATTTTCGAATTTCTATAAATTAATAAACTGATTTTGTCAATTAATTTTGTTTATATTAAAAAAAAACAATAAAATATTTTAATTCATTAAATATCAATTTAACAATTCAATTATTAATTATCTTCACTTTTGTTTAAGTAGTTTAATTTTTGAATATGTTTGGTTTTTATATTAATTGGGTTATAAAAACTTAAATCTTAAATTTTATTAATTTCTAAACAAATAAATCTTTCCTTTAAGATGTTAAGAGACCCTCAAGAAAATTTTAAATGTAGTATCATTTTTCTAATACATCAATATCTTTTTATACAAATACATATTAAAAAATATTATAAATTGAATTTACATAAAATTTTTTAAATGAACTCCTTTTTTTTCCTTTTAAACTACTTTTATGATAATTATACTATTTATGGTTTTTCATACAGAAATTTCTTATATATAACTTTTCTAATCTACAGGAAAACTATGGTTATATTTGGATTCTCTGAAAACATGTTAGACTAATTTAACTAACACAGTCAACAATGTAAAAACTATCTCTGTTCAAAATGTATAATGTCTTTAACACATTTAGTTAATTTTCCCAAAAGTTTATTGGCTAACTTTTTTAAAACTTTAAGTTATATTTAATAATAGTTCAGTATTATTCTTCTAATTTATAAACTATTGAATCTTTTAATATTGTCATTATCGTTAACTTTAATAATACAATTTATTTCATCAATTTATCTAATATTTACCATTATCTTTTATTTTAGAACTGAAGAGATTACCAGAATGTTTTTTTTAAATGGATATGATGAACAATATAGGACAATATATTTTATATCTTAAGGTGATAAACTACTAATGAAATTTTCTTGTAAACCATGATTAAAATGCAATAATTGTAAAAAATATTTAGCTTTCGTACAATAAATTAGGGTGGCCAACTAAGAACGGGTCGGCCATATCTCAGGAACGGATTATAGCACAGGTTCGGGAAAAAATTTTTATAACAAAAGTTAGAAACCCAAATTATTTTCAGAATTGTAGGTCCACCGCTAGAGGCGTATTTGACAGTTAAATTTTAAAAGCAAAATTTTTCAAAATTTACTCAATTAAGGGCATTAAATATTATAATCAGATTTGACAAATTCTGCATATTTTTTATTTGATAAGTTTTAGTCTCTCTTCAAATAAGGGGGAGTGGGAACCTTGTTACGAAAAACGCCTTTAATTCAGGTTCTGCTTGACCGATTTTAATAAACTTGATGTTGTTTGAAAGAGCTTTTGTAAACAATAGAAAATTTGTAAATTTGAAGCAATCTGATTAATAACATAAATTGGGGCGCTGTTTAAATTTTTAATATTTGTTTTCTCTTTACAATTTTAAATGGAAGCATAAAAATTTAAGTAGGTCTTTAAAAAGTAGACTAAATTAATAATAAAACAGTGAAAACTGCAAGTCGATATCTTTTCTATCCTGAGATATCGTAAGAAACAGGTAAATGGGAATTGTTCTTCCAACGTCTAGTAGGCTAGTTCCGTTAACAAAATTATTAGATTTAGCCTGGATACTAATGTTATGGTTGCCGCTAGATTTGAAGATGAAATAAAACTTTTCAAATAAAAATATGCAGAATTTTAGAATCTGATTATAATATTTAATATTTAATTGAATAAATTTTGAAAAATTTTGCTTTTAAAATTTAACTTCAAATTAGCGGTGAACCTACAATTCTGAAAATAATTTAAGGCGTTTCAAGGAAATTTCTTTTAAATTTTTTTGAAATCCTTAATATGAGATATGGCCGAATTTTAGTTTAAAGATGTTATACGTTATTATGAACTTACGATCTACATGTATGTTTATCTAATTAAATCACACTAACTCTAATCTTATTATAATCTTTATTATGAATTTTATTTCTTTATAACCATCACATTTAACACTGAAACATATCATATGACACATTCACATTCTGTGTTTAGTTTATACATAAACAATATAAAGTACTTCATGGTTTTCCCCAATAATTAATATAGAGTAATTATTTTCTGGATTTCCCAGTTATGCTACCACAATAACAACATTTCACTATTCACTGCTAGGAAACCTCTAATGTGTTTTGGAAAAACACTCTAATTAGGTATTTACGTAAAAAGCAAACGGACCTTGAAAATACAATTATGATGTTCATGTTCATTAAAACCAACCTTCAATTCTAAAATACCGATTTGATTGATACAGGTTTGAAAAAGGTTTTAAACAGGAATACAAGTCGCGCACAGAACGTAGACACCATAATTACATAATTACCTGATCGAGATGAATCGAAATGAATCGAGATGAATCGAGATAAATTGAGAGGAATTGAGATGATTGAATTTAATGAGTCGAGATGAGTCAAGATTAAAAAAGATAAGTAAATAATAGAAATAATGGGTCGAGATGAGTCGAGATGAATTGAGATGAATAGAGATGAATCGAGATGAATCCAGATCAATTGACATGAATTGACATGAATTACGATGAATTAAGATCAACTAAGATGAACTAAGAAGAACTAAGATGAACAAAGACGAACTAAGATGAACTAAGATGAACTAAGATGAACTGAGATGAACTAAGATGAACTAAGATGAATTAAGATGAACTAAGATGAACTAAGATGAACTAAGATAAACTAAGATGAACTAAGATCAACTGAGAAGAATTAAGATGAATTAAGAAGACAACATGAATTAAGACGAATTAAGACGAATTAAGGTGAACTAAGACGAATTAAGATGTATTAAGATGAAATAATCTAAATTAAGATCCAATAAAATGAATTAAGATGAATTAAAATGAATTAAGATGAATTACGATGAGTTAAGATAAATTAAGGTGAATAAAGACGAATTAAGATGAATTAACGTGAATCCAGATTAATTAAAATGAAATAAGAAAAATCGAGATGAATTAACGTGAATCAAGATGAATTAAGATGCACTAATATGAATTAAGGAAAATTAATGTGAATTAAGCTGCAGAGGGGATAAGAATGTGACTGTTTAAAATTGCGCAGTCATAACAGTCGAGTTAATTGAAAATTAACTGAATGAATGAATCAATTGATGAATTAAGATGAACTAAGAAGAACCAAGATGAACTAAGAAGAACTAAGATGAACTACGATGCAATAAGCTGAAGTAAAATAAACCAAGTGAACTAAGATTAACTAAGATGAATTGAGATGAATTAAGATGAACTAAGATGAATTAAGATGAATTAAGATTAATTAAAGTGAACTAAGATGAATTAAGATGAACTAAATGAATCAAGATGAATTAAAATGAATTAAGTTGAATTCAGATGAATTAAGATGAACTAAATAAATTAAGATGAATTAAGATGAATTAAGATGAATTAAGATGAATTAAGATGAATTAAGATGAATTAAGATGAATTAAGATGAATTAAGATGAATTAAGATAAATTAAGAAGAAATAAGATGAATTAAGGTGAATCAAGATGAATTGAGATGAGTTGACATGAAATGAGGTGAATTGAGATGAATTAAGATGAATTAAGATGAATTGATATGAATTGGAGATGAATTGATGAATTGAGATGAATTAAGATGAAAGATGAATTAAGGATGAATTGAGATGAATTGAGATGAATTGAGATGAATTAGATGAATTAGATGAATTGAGATGAATTGAGATGAATTAAGATTAATTGAGATAATTAAGATGAATTGAGATGAATTGGGATGAATTAAGATGAATTAGATGAATTAAGATGAATTGAGATGAATTGAGATGAATTGAGATGAATTGAGATGAATTGAGATGAAAATTGAGATGAATTAGATGAATTGAGATGAATTGAGATGAATTGAGATGAATTGAGATGAATTGAGATGAATTGAGATGAATTGAGATGAATTGAGATGAATTGAGATGAATTAGATGAATTAGATGAATTGAGATGAATTGAGATGAATTGAGATGGGAGATGAATTAGATGAATTGAGATGAATTGAGAATGAATTGAGATGAATTGGAGATGAATTGAGATGAATTGAGATGAATTAGATAAATTAGATAAATTGAGATGAATTAAGATAAATTGATGAATTAAGTTAATTGAGATGAATTAAGATGAATTAAGATGAATTGAGATGAATTGAAGATGAATTGAGATGAATTAAGATGAATTAGATGAATTAGATGAATTGAGAATTGAGATGAATTAAGATGAATTAGATGAATTGAGATGAATTGAGAATTGGAATTGAGATGAATTGATAATTAAGATGAATTAAGATGAATTAAATGAATTGAGATGAATTAAGATGAATTGATGAATTGAGATGAATTAGATGAAAATTGAGATGAATTAGATGAATTAGATGAATTGAGATGAATTAAGATGAATTAAGATGAATTAAGATGAATTGAAATGAATTAAGATGAATTGAGATGAATTAGATAAATTAAGATGAATTAGATGAATTAAGATGAATTAAGATGAATTAAATTAAGAGAATTGAAATTAAATTGAATTGAATTGAAATTGAAGATGGAATTTAAAAGGGAGAATTAAGATGAATTGAGAATTGGAATTGGACGAATTAAGATGAATTGAGGAATTAAATGAATTGAGAAATTAAGACAGAAGGAGAACCGAATTAAGGAACAGAATTGAGAATGAATAATTAAGGATAATTGAGACAATTAAAGATGAATTAAGATGAAAGATGAAAAAGAAGGACAGATGAACGAATTGGAGAAAGAGAAGATGAATGAACAATCGAGACGAATAAAGAATTGAAGAAAGACGAAAAAGAAAAAATGAGAACAGAATCGAAGAATAGAAGAATGATGAATTAAGGACAATCGAGAAGATGAAGATTGTGAATTAAGGAATGAGAGAATTAAGGAATTGAGAAAGAATTGAGAGAATTCGAAAATCGAGAGCAATTAATGAGAGAATCAAGATGAATTCGAGAGAATTGAGAAAGGATGAATTGGATGAAAATTGAGTTGAATTAAGTGAATTAAGATGAATTAAGATGAATTAGATGAATTGAGATGAATTGAAATTTAAATTGAGATGAAAATGAATTAAAATTAGAGAATGAATTGAGATGAATTGAAGAATGAATTGAGATGAATTAGATGAATTGAGATGAAAATTGAGATGAATTAATTAATTAGTGAATTAAGATGAATTGAGATGGAATTAAGATGAATTGAATTGAATTTAAGATGAATTGAGATGAATTAAGATGAATTGAGAAATTGGGAAATTAAGATGAATTAGATGAATTGAGATGAATTAAGATGAATTGAGATGAATTAGATGAATTGAGATGAATTGAATTGAGATGAATTGAGATGAATTGGATGAATTGAGATGAATTGAGATGAATTGAGATGAATTAAGAATTGAATTAGATGAATTGAGAATGGTGAAATGAATTGAGATGAATTAGATGAATTAAGATGAATTGAGAATTAATTAAGATGAATTGAGATGGTTGAGATGAATTGAGATGAATTGAGATTGAATTGAAGGGTGAATTGAGATGAATTGAGAATTAAGATGAATTGAGATGAATTGATGAATTGAGATGAAAATTGAGATGAATTGAGATGAATTGAGAAGAATTGAATGAATTGATGAATTGAGGTGAATTGAGATGAATTAAGATGAATTAAGATGAATTAGATGAATTAGAAATGAATTTGATGAATTAGATGAAAATTGAAAGATGAATTGGAGAATTGAATTGAATGAATTTAGATGGTTAGATGAATTGAATGAATTGAATTGAGATGAATTGAGTGAATTGAGATGAATTGGGATGAATTGGGATGAATTGAGATGAATTGAGATGAATTAAGATGAATTGAGATGAATTAATGAATTGATGAATTGAGATGAATTGAGATGAATTAAGATGAATTAGATGAATTAAGATGAATTGAAATGAATTGGATGAATTGAGATGAATTGGGGTTGAATTGATGAATTTGAAAGATGAATTGAGATGAATTAAATGAATTAAGATGAATTGAGATGAATTGAATGAATTGAGGTGAATTAATTTTGAATTGTGAATTGGAGATGAATTAAGATGAATTGAGATGGTTTGAGATGAATTAAGATGAATTAAGGGATGAATTGAGATGAAGATGAATTAAGATGAATTGAGATGAATTGGATGAATTGAGATGAATTGAGATTGAATTGAGATGAATTGAGATGAATTGAGGAATTGAGATGAATTGAGATGAATTGAGATGAATTAAGATGAATTGAGATGAATTGGATGAATTGAGATGAATTAAGATGAATTGAGATGAATTAAGATGAATTAAGATAAATTGGATGAATTGGATTTGAATTGAGATGAATTGGAATTGAATTAAGATGAATTAAGATGAATTGAGATTTTAGATGAATTAAGATGAATTGAGATGAATTGGATGAATTGGAGATGAATTAAGATGAATTAAATGAATTGAGGTGAATTTGGATGAATTGAGATGAATTGAATTAATTGAGAGAATTGAGAGAATTAGATGAATTAAGATGAATTAAGATAAATTGAGATGAATTGAGATGAATTGAGATGAATTGGATGAATTAGATGAATTGAGATTAATTTGAGATGAATTAGATGAATTAAAGAATTGAGATAAATTAGATGAATTGAGAATTGGAATTGGGATGAATTAAGATGAATTGAGATGAATTGGATGAATTGATGAATTAAGATGAATTAAGATGAATTGAGATGAATTGAGATGAATTAAGATGAATTAAGATGAATTAAGATAATTGAGATGAATTGAGATGAATTGAGAATTGAATTGGATGAATTGAGATGAATTGAGATGAATTGAGATGAATTGAGATGAATTGAATGAATTAATGAATTGAGATGAATTGAGATGAATTGAGATGAATTGAGATGAATTGAGATGAATTGGATGAATTAGATGAATTGAGATTAAATTTGAGAAATTGAGTTGAATTAAGATGAATTGAGAAATTGAGATGAATTGAGTTGAATTAAGATGAATTAAGATGAATTGGGGTGAATTGAGAATTGAATTGAGGATGAATTGAGATGAATTGAAATTGAGATGAATTTGAAGATGAATTAAGATAAATTGGGATGAATTAGATGAATTAAGATGAATTAGATGAATTGAGATGAATTGAGATGAATTGAAAGATGAATTAAGTGAATTAGATAAATTAAGATGAATTGAGATAAATTGAGATGAATTGAGATGAATTAAGATGAATTGGGATGAATTGAGATGAATTGATGAATTAGATGAATTAGATGAATTGAGATGAATTAAGATGAATTAGATGAATTAAGATGAATTAAATGAATTGAGAATTAAGATGAATTGAGGGAATTGAATTGAGATGAATTGAAATGATTTGAGATGAATTGAGATGAATTAGGTGAATTGAGAAATGAATTTGAATTAAGATGAATTGAGATGAATTAGAAAATTGAGATGAAATTGAGATGAATTGAGATGAATTAGATGAATTAGATGAATTGAGAGAATTGAGAATTGAATTAAAGAGAATTGGAAGAAATGGAAATTAAGATGGAATTAAGAAAATTGAGAATTGAATTAAGATTGGAATTTAAGAATTGAAATTGAGTTGAATTGAGATGAATTGGAAAGGATGAATTAAGATGAATTGGATGAATTAAGATGAATTTGGGAAAATTGAATTAAGATGAATTAAGATGAATTGAGATGAATTTAAGAAATGAATTGAAAGATGAATTGAGTGAATTAGATGAATTGAGATGAATTAGATGAATTGATGAATTGGAGAATTGGATGAATTGAGATGAATTGAGAATTGAATTGAGATGAATTGATGAATTGATGAATTGAGATGGAATTAAGATGAATTGAGATGAATTTGAAGAATGAATTAGATGAATTGAGGTGAATTAAGATGGTTAATGAATTGAGATGAATTAAGATGAATTGGAGAATTGAGAGAATTAATGAATTGAGAACGGAAATTAAGAGAATTGGGAATTGGGAAATTGAGAGAATTGAGATTGAATTGGTAAGAAATTTGAATTGAGGAAATTAAGTTGAATTGAGATGAATTGAGATGAATTGAGATGAATTGGGATGAATTGAGATGAATTGAGATGAATGGATGAATTGAGGTTTGGAATTGGGTTAAATTTAGGATGAATTGAGATGAATTGAGATGAATTAAGATTGAATTAAGATGAATTGAGATGAATTGAGATGAATTGAGATGAATTGAGTGAATTGAGAATTGAATTGAGATGAATTGAGATGAATTGAGATGAATTAAGATGAATTGGATGAATTAAGATGAATTGATGAATTAAGATGAATTGAGATGAATTGAGATGAATTGAGATGAATTGGGATGGAATTAAAGAATTGAGATGAATTAAGATGAATTAATTTTGGATGAATTGGATGAATTGAGATGAATTGAGATGAATTGAGAATTAAGATGAATTGAGATGAATTGGATGAATTAGATGAATTGAGTTAATTGAATGAATTGATGAATTGATGAATTTGAAGATGAATTGAGAAGAATTGATGAATTGAATGAATTGGATGAATTGGAATTTTAATTGAGATGAATTAATGAATTTAAGTTGAATTAATGAATTGAGATGAATTGAGAATTGAGATGAATTAAGATGAATTGAGATGAATTGAGATGAATTAAGATGAATTGAGATGAATAGATGAATTGAGATGAATTTGAAAGATGAATTTAAAGATGAATTAAGATGAATTGAGATGAATTGAGATGAATTGAGATGAATTGAGATGAATTGAAGAATTGGGGTGAAGGGTGAATTAAAGATTGAGATGAATTGAGATGAATTGAGATGAATTAAGATGAATTTAGATGAATTGGAGATGAATTAAGATGAATTGAGGGAATTGGGAATTAAGATGAATTGAGATGAATTAAGATGAATTGAGATGAATTGAGATGAATTGAGATGAATTAAGATGAATTAAGATGGTTGGATGAATTAAGATGAATTGAGATGAATTAAGATGAATTGGGAAGAATGAATTGAGATGGTTGAATTGAAAGATGAATTTAGGTTGAATTGGAGAATTAAATTGAAGAATTTATGAATTGAGAAGAATTGAGATGAATTGGGATGAATTAAGAAGAATTGAGATGAATTAGATGAATTGAGATGAATTAGATGAATTGAGATGAATTGAGATTGAATTAAGAATTAAGATGAATTAAGATGAATTGAGAATTAAATTGAGAGAATTTGAGATGAATTAAGATGAATTGAGATGAATTGGATGAATTGAGATGAATTGATGAATTAAGATGAATTGGATGAATTTGAATTGAATGAATTGGATGAATTGAGATGAATTAAGATGAATTGAGATGAATTGAGGTGAATTGAATTGAGATGAATTGAGAGAATTAGATGAATTGAGAAATTTGAATTGAGATGAATTTAGATGAATTGGGATGAATTAATTGAGAATTGATGAATTGAGATGAATTAAGGATGAATTAAGGATGAATTAAGATGAATTGAGATGAATTGAGGTGAATTAAGATGAATTAAGATGAATTGAGATGAATTGAGATGAATTGAGATGAATTAGATGAATTAAGATATTTAATTAATGAATTATGGAATTTGAATTAAGATGAATTGAGATGAATTAAGATGAATTTAAGATGAATTTGAGTTGAATTGGGATGAATTAAGATGAATTAGATGGTTGAGATGAATTGAATGAATTGAGATGAATTAAGATGAATTGAGATGAATTGAGATGAATTGAAAAATTGAGATGAATTGATGAATTAAGATGAATTGAAAGATGAATTGAGAAGAATTGAGATGAATTGAAAGATGAATTGAGATGAATTAAGATGAATTGAGATGAATTGAGATGAATTGAGGGAATTAAGATGAATTAAGATGAATTAGATGAATTTGATAATTTGGATGAATTGGATGAATTGAGATGAATTGAGATGAATTGAGATGAATTGAGATGAATTGGATGAATTAAGATGAATTAAGATGAATTGAGATTAATTGAGATGAATTGAGAATTAAGATGAATTAAGATGAATTGAGTTGAATTAAGATGAATTGAGATGAATTAAGATGAATTGGATGAATTAAGATGAATTGAGGTGGTTGATGAATTGGATAATTAGATGAATTGAGATGAATTAAGATGAATTGAGGTGAATTAAGATGAATTAAGATGAATTAAGATGAATTAAGATGAATTGAGGTGAATTAAGATGAATTGAGATGAATTGAGAATTAAGATGAATTTGAAAGATGAATTGAGGTTAAGTTGAATTGGGTGAATTAAGATGAATTAAGATGAATTAAGATGAATTAGATGAATTGAGATGAATTAAGGATAATTAGATGAATTGAGATGAATTAGATGAATTAGATGAATTGAGATAATTAAGAATGGAATTGAGATTAATTGATGAAAATTGAGATGAATTGAGATGAATTGAGATGAATTGAGTTGAATTAAGATGAATTAGATGAATTAAGATGAATTAAGATGAATTGAGATTAATTGATGAAATGAATTGAGAATTGAAAATTGAGGTGAATTGAGAAAAGATGAATTAAGATGAATTGAGATTAATTGAGATGAATTAGATGAATTAAGATGAATTGAGATGAATTGAATTAAGATGAATTGAGAAATGAATTGAGATGAATTGAGATGAATTGAGATGAATTAGAAGAATTAGATGAAAATTGAGGTTGAATTGAGATGAATTAAGATGAATTGAGATGAATTGAGATGAATTGAGATGAATTAAGATGGAATTGAGATGAATTGAGATGAATTGAGAAAATTGAGATGAATTAGATGGTTGAAGAATTTGAGATGAATTGAGATGAATTGAGATGAATTGGAAGATGAATTAAGATGAATTGAGATGAATTAAGATGAATTGAGATGAATTGAATGAATTGGGATGAATTGAGATGAATTGAGGTGAATTAAGATGAATTGAGTGAATTAAGATGAATTGAGATGAATTAAGTGAATTGGAGAATTGAGATGAATTGAGATGAATTGAGATGAATTAAGATGAATTGAGATTAATTAAGATGAATTGAGATGAATTGAGTTGAATTGGAATTGAGATGAATTGGAGAATTGGTGAAAGATGAATTGAGATGAATTGAAAGAATTTGAATTAAGATGAATTGATGAAGATGAATTTGAAGATTGAATTGAGATGAATTAAGATGAATTGGGAGAATTAGATGAATTGAGATGAATTAATGAATTGAGATGAATTGATGAATTGAGATGAATTGAGTTGAATTGAGATGAATTGAGATGAATTGAGAATTTGAATTTGAATTAAGATGAATTGAGATGAATTGAGATGAATTTAAGGTGAATTAAGATGAATTGAGATGAATTGAGATGAATTAAGATGAATTAAGATGAATTAGAAATGAATTGGGATGAATTAAGATGAATTGGAATTGAATTGAGATGAATTGAGAATTGAATTAAGATGAATTGAGATGAATTAAGTTGAATTAAGATGAATTAGATGAATTAAGATGAATTGGGTTGAATTGAGATGAATTGAGAATTGGGAATTAGATGAATTGAGATTAATTGAGATGAATTGAGATGAATTGAGATGAATTAGATGAATTGGTGAATTGAGATGAATTAAGGATAAATTGAGATGAATTAATGAATTAGATGAATTAAGATGAATTAGATGAATTGGAGATGAATTAAGATGAATTAAGATGAATTGAGATGAATTAAGATGAATTGAGATGGTTGAGATGAATTGAGATGAATTGAGATGAATTGAGAATTGAATTGAATTAAGATGAATTGAGATGAATTAAGATGAATTGAGATGAATTAGATGAATTGAGATGAATTGAGGTGAATTGAGATGAATTGAGATGAATTGAGATGAATTAAGATGAATTGGGAATTGAGAAGAATTAAGATGAATTTGAGAATGAATTGAGATGAATTGAGATGAATTGAGGTGAATTTGAAGATGAATTGAGATGAATTGAGATGAATTGAGATAAATTGGATGAATTGAGATGAATTGAGATGAATTAGGTGAATTAAGATGAATTGAATGAATTGAATTTGAAATTGAGAGAATTGGGGTGAATTAAGAGAATTGAGAAATTGAAAATTGAGAATTGAAATTGAGATAATTGAGAATTGAATTAAGATGAATTGAGTTGAATTGAGATGAATTGATGAAGAGATGAATTAAGATGAATTGAGATGAATTGAGATGAATTAAGATGAATTGAGAATTAAATTGAAGATGAATTGAGATGAATTGAGATGAATTGAGAATTGAATTGAGATGAATTGAGATGAATTAAGATGGGTTGGGATGAATTGAGATTGAATTGAGATGAATTGGAGGGATGAATTAGATGAATTGAGATGAATTGGATGAATTGAGATGAATTAAGATGAATTGAGATAATTGGTGAATTAAGATGAATTGAGAATTGAGATGAATTGAGATGAATTGAGATGAATTGAGATGAATTGAGATGAATTGAGATGAATTGGGTGAATTGAGATGAATTAAGATGAATTAGATGAATTGAGATGAATTGAGATGAATTGGGATGAATTGAGATGAATTAAGATGAATTAAGATGAATTGAGATGAATTGAGATGAATTGAGATGAATTAGATGAATTGAGATGAATTAAGATGAATTAGATGAATTGAGATGAATTGAGATAATTAAGATGAATTGAGATGAATTGAGATGAATTAAGATGAATTGAGATGAATTAAGATGAATTAAGATGAATTGAGATGAATTGGAGAATTGAGATGAATTGAGATGAATTAAGATGAATTAAGATGAAGATGAATTGAGATGAATTGAGATGAATTGGGGAATTAAGATGAATTGAGATGAATTGAGATGAATTGAGATGAATTGAGATGAATTAAGATGAATTGAGATGAATTGAGATGAATTGAGAAATTGAGATGAATTGAGGAATTAAGATGAATTGAGATGAATTGAGATGAATTGAGATGAATTGAGAAATTGAGTTGAAGAAAATTGAGAAAGGGTTGAGATGAATTGGAGAATTGGAAGAATTGAGGAATTGGAGAATTGGATGAATTGAGATGAATTAGATGAATTAAGATGAATTTGAAAGATGAATTGAGAATTGAATTTAGATGAATTAAGATGAATTAGGTGAATTAATGAAAGATGAATTAAGATGAATTGAGAATTTGAGAAATGAATTGAATTGAATTGAGATGAATTTGAAGATGAATTAAGATGAATTTGGGAATGAATTGAGATGAAATTGAAGATGAATTAAGATGAATTGAGATGAATTAGATGAATTAAGATGAATTGATGAATTGAGAAATGAATTGGATGAATTAGATGAATTAAGATGAATTAAGGTGAATTGAGATGAATTGAGATGAATTAAGATGAATTGAGATGAATTGAGATGAATTGATGAATTGAGGATGAATTGAGGTGAATTAAGATGAATTAAGATGAATTGAGATGAATTGAGATGAATTGAGAAGAATTGAGATGAATTGAGGTGAATTGAGGTGAATTGAGATGAATTGAGATGAATTTTGAGATGAATTGAGATGAATTGAGATGAATTGATGAATTAAGATGAATTAAGATGAATTAAGATGAATTGAGATGAATTGAGATGAATTAAAGATTAGATGAATTAAGATGAATTAGAAGAATTGGGATGAATTAAGATGAATTAAGATGAATTGGAGATGAATTAAGGAAATTGAGATGAATTGAGATGAATTAGATGAATTAAGATGAATTAAGATGGTTGAGATGAATTAAGGTGAATTAAGATGAATTAAGATGAATTTGAAGAATGAATTTGAGAATTGGTGAATTGAATTGAGATGAATTAAGATGAATTGAGATGAATTAAGATGAATTGGGAAAGATGAATTGAGATTAATTGAGTGAATTGAGATGAATTGAGATGAATTAAGATGAATTAAGTTAATTGAATGAATTAAGATGAATTGATGAATTAAGATGAATTAATTGAGATGAATTGAGGAATTAAGGGAATTGAGATGAATTGAGGAAGAATTGAGATGAATTAAGATGAATTTGAAGATGAATTGAATGAATTGAGATGAAATTGAGATGAATTAAATGAATTGAGATGAATTGAGATGAATTAAGAAGGAATTGAGGTGAATTGAAGGTTGAATTGGGATGAATTGAGATGAATTGGATGGAATTGAGATGAATTGAAATGAATTAATGAATTGAGATGAATTGAGATGAATTGAGATGAATTAGATGAATTGAGATGAATTAAGATGAATTGAGATGAATTGATTAATTGGATGAATTGATGAATTAAGATGAATTAAGATGAATTGATGAATTGAGATGAATTGAGATGAATTTAGATGAATTGAGATGAATTGAGATGAATTGGATGAATTGAGGTGAATTGAGATGAATTGAGATGAATTAAGATGAATTGAGATGAATTAAGATGAATTGGATGAATTGAGATGAATTGAGATGAATTGAGATGAATTGAGATGAATTGAGATGAATTAGATGGAATTGAGAAAATTGAGATGAATTGGATGAATTGAGGTGAATTGGAGATGAATTGAGTTGAATTAAGATGAATGAGATGAATTGAGATGAATTGAGATGAATTAAGATGAATTAGAGAATTGAGATGAATTGAGATGAATTGAGATGAATTTAGATGAATTAGAAAGAGATGAATTAGATGAATTAAGAAGAATTGAGATGAATTGAGATGAATTAAGATGAATTGAGAAATTGAGAAATTGAGAATTGAGATGAATTAGATGAATTGAGATGAATTAAGATGAATTGAGATGAATTAGATGAATTGAGGAATTGAGATGAATTGAGATGAATTAAGATGAATTGAAGATGAATTGGATGAATTGAGATGAATTGAGATGAATTGAGATGAATTGAATGAATTGAGATGAATTTTGAGATGAATTGAGGAATTGAGATGAATTGAGAATTGGGTGAATTGAGATGAATTGAGATGAATTGAGATGAATTGAGATGAATTGAGATGAATTGAGATGAATTGAGAATTAATTGAAAGATGAATTAGATGAATTGAGATGAATTGAGATGAATTGAGATTAATTGAGGTGAATTGAGATGAATTGAGATGAATTGAGAAATTGGGAATTAAGATGAATTGAGATGAATTGAGATGAATTGAGATGAATTTGATTTGAATTGAGATGAATTGAGATGAATTGAGATGAAATTGAGATGAATTTGATGAATTGAGGTTTGGGATGAATTGAGATGAATTGAGATGGTTGAGGAATTGAAATGAATTGAGATGAATTGATGAATTGAAAGATGAATTGAGATGAATTGAGATGAATTAAATGAATTGAGATGAATTGGAGAATTGGTGAATTGAGGGAATTGGATGAATTGAGATGAATTAAGATGAATTAAGATGAATTAGATGAATTGAGATGAATTGAGATGAATTGAGATGAATTTGAAAGATGAATTGGATGAATTGGATGAATTGAGATGAATTGAATGAATTAAGGGTTGAGATGAATTGAGATTGAATTGGATGAATTGAGATGAATTGAGATGAATTGAGATGGAGATGAATTGAGATGAATTGAGATGAATTGAGATGAATTGAGATGAATTGAGATGAATTGGATGAATTGAGATGAATTGAGATGAATTGAGTTGAATTGAGAAGAATTGAGATGAATTGAGATGAATTGAGGTGAATTGAGATGAATTAAATGAATTGAGATGAATTGAGATGAATTGAGATGAATTGAGATGAATTGAGATGAATTGGATGAATTGAGATGAATTGAGTTAATTGAGATGAATTGAGATGAATTAAGATGAATTGAGATGAATTGAGATGAATTGAGTTGAATTGAGATGAATTGAGATGAATTGAGGTGAATTGAGATGAATTGAGATGAATTAGATGAATTGAGATGAATTGAGATGAATTGAGATGAATTGAGATGAATTGAGATGAATTGAGGTGAATTGAGATGAATTGAGGTGAATTGAGATGAATTGAGAAAATTGAGATGAATTGAGATGAATTGATGAATAAGATGAATTGAGGTGAATTGAGATGAATTGAGATGAATTGAGATGAATTGGATGAATTGAGATGAATTGAAAGATGAATTGGATGAATTGAGATGAATTGAGATGAATTGAGAATTGAGGTTGAATTAAGATGAATTGAGATGAATTGAAATGAATTGAGATGAATTGAGATGAATTGAGATGAATTGAGATGAATTGAGATGAATTAAGATTAAATTGAGGAATTGGAGAATTGAGATGAATTGAGATGAATTGAGATGAATTGAGATGAATTGAGATGAATTGAGATGAATTGAGATGAATTGGAGAATTGAGATGAATTGAGGGTGAATTGAGATGAATTGAGATGAATTGAGATGAATTGAGAAGAATTGAGATGAATTGAGATGAATTGAGGTGAATTGAGATGAAAGATGAATTGAGATGAATTGAGATGAATTGAGATGAATTGAGAAATTTGGGTTTTTTAATTTGAAAGGTTTTTTTAAAAAGGGGGGGGAAAGGTTTAAAAAAGTTTAATTAATTTTTTTTAATTAAATTAATTTTTAAAAGGTTTTTAAAAAAAAAATTTGAAAAAAAAAATTAAATAAATTGGGGGGTTTTAATTTTTAAAAAATTTTTTTTAAATTTTAAAAAAAAAATTTAATTGGGGAAAAATAACTAAATTAAAAAAAATTAAAAAAGGGGAAAATTTTTTTGAGATTTAAGAAAAAAATGAATTGGTTTTGGGAAATTGGGGGAAAAAAAATTTTAATTTAGGGTTTTTTTTGGGAAAATTTGGAAGAAAAAAAATTTAAAAAAAAAAAGGGAAAATTTTAAATTAAAAATTAAAAAAAATTTTAAAAAATTTTGGTTTAAAAAATTTTTAATTAAGGGGAAAAAAAAAAATTTGGGTTTTGGGAATTTTTAAAATTTTTTAAAATTGGTTAATTAAAAGGAATTGGGTTTTGGAAAATTTGGAATTTTTAATGAATTAATTAATTATTTAAAATTAAATTTAATTAAAATTTAAATTTTTTGGAATTTTAATTTTTTAAAATTTTTAAAAAAAATTTAATGAATTTGGGTTTTTTAAAAAAATTTAAAAATTTTAAAATTAATTTAAAATTAAATTTTTTTTTTTTTTTTAAAAAGGTTTAAAAAAAAGGTTTTTAAAAAAGGAAAGGAAAAATTTTTGGGGCCAAAAAATTTTAAAAAAAGAAAAAAAAAAAATTAAAAAGAAGGCCCCCTTTTTGGGGGGGTTTTTTAAAAAAAAAAAAAATTTTTAAAAAATTTTAAAAATTTTTAAAAAAAAAAAAAAGGGAAAAATTTTTTTTTTTTTAATTTTTTTAAAAAAAGGGGGGGAAAAATTGTTGGAAAAAAAAACCCAAAAAAATTTTTGGAAAGATTTTAAAAAAAAAAATTTTTTTTAAAATTTTTAAAAAAGAAAAAATTTTAAAAAAAAGGAAAAAAAAAAAATTAAAAAAAGGGGGGTTTTTAAAAAAAATTTTTTAAAAAAAATTTTTTTTTTTAAAAATTTTTAAAAACCAAAAAATTTAAATTTTAAAAAAAAAAAAAAATTAAAAGGGAAAAAAATTTAATTTTTAAACCAAAAAAAAGGAAATTGGGGTTTTTTTTTAAAAAAAAAAAAAAAAAATTTTTTAAGGGAAAAAAGGGGGGGGGGAAAAAAAAAAAAAAAATTTTAAATTAAAATTTGCAAGAAAAAAAAAAAAAAAAAAAAATTTAAAAAAAAAAAATTTTTTTAAAAATTTAAAAATTTTTTAAAAAAAAAAAAAGAATTTGGGTTTTAAAAAAAAAAAATTTTTTTTTTGGAAAAAAAAAAAAAAAATTTTTTCAGTTTAAAAGTTAAAAAAATTTTTTTTTTTAAAAAAAAATTTAAAAATTTTTTAAAAAATTTTTTTTTTAAAAAAAAATTTTTTAAAAAAAAAAAAATTTTTTTTAAAAAAAAAAAAATTTTTTTTTTTTAAAAAAAAAAAAAAAATAAATTTTTTTTTTTTTTTAAAAAAGGGGAAAAATTTTTTAATTTTTAAAAAAAAAAAAAAAAAATTAATTAAAAAAATTTTTTTTGGGGAAAAAAAATTTTTAAAATTTAAAATTTGCAACTTATGCTCGGCTTCATAAGCCAATTTTTGATACGAGTGTTGGGCGTTGTAGCCATAATCAAAGTTTGTAGTTGTGATAAAGTTGTTCGTTGTGGTCAATGTTTCTTTTTGTTAGTTTGCTCATGCTTGAGTTATTTAGACATGCTTATGTTGAAGTTGTGCTTTGTTGTGGTCTGCAAAGGGTATTCGTGCTCTGTAGCCCTGAGTGTGCTTCTGGTGTTGCTTTATGTTTGTCGTATAGTATTCATTACTATCATGACTTGATTATTTTGGTGCTAGAAAGTGTTATGTGGTGGTGTGGTTGTGTTGTCTCCCGATGTCGAAAGGTGATGGATGCTTGATGCCTCAAGTCGATTTAAAAAAAGAAGGAAAAAGTATTATTTCAGAGAATTAATAGGTGTACCAGGTAATCAGGTCGCTACATCACAGTTGTTATGTTAGTAGTCATACGAGTTAAACACTGTAGGAGAAGCGATAGAGTTAAAGAGGACAATAGTAAAATAGATCGATACTATATATTTATCCTGAGACACCAGTCTTCGCGTCGGTCCTTCGTATGCTTACTCGAAGAGGGCACCCACAGATTGACCGTGCTTGAGCCAGTTGAAGTTCTGGCCCGAGCTAATGCCGCTGTCACCTTATGGTTGACACCTGTACCAAGATTTCCGAAAAAGCTTAATACAGTGAAGCAAATTGTAAGGCGGGTTTGGAAACTCGAAGGAGGGCGATGTGCTCCACCTCCGGAATCTTCTGATCTTCTTTTGTTGGCAGCTGTAAGCAGCACAAGGGGGATCGACGTCCTCGCTGCTTCAGCTTGAAACAATACAGGACAATACCAAGTAGAAGTGGCTGTAAGTTCATGCCACTCTCAAAGATTTCTACGGGCGCGCCACGTAGAACCACCAACAAAGGATCGCTCGGTGCGAGAGTACCACAGCTATCCAAATACACCATCAACCTGTTTCGGTATTGGTTTGAGGGCGGCTGAATCCGGATTCCCTTGTTGATGGCCTAGGTCCTTGTAAAGGCAACCCTTTGTCTGTCTAGTTCTCGGGAGAAAGTTCTTCTGACGAAGAATTACCTGCGACACTTTCTGCCTGGTATCGACGGCGGTCGCTGTCCGCCATGGGTGCTGTGCTGCCGGTTAATGCCTCCTGTGGCGTCTTCTTCGACCTCTTCTGCATGATAAAGTCGTCGGGGCTGGTGAATCCTGGGCGGGCGTCTTCTTCCTTACTTTCTTATATGGTGTCAGTGGCAGCGGCCGATATTGCGTCACTACTTGGTCGGTGGTATCGGCGACGGCGTTCCACACAGTAGAGATGGTAGTCCTGTAACCACTCCTCCCTACTGTATGACATCGTAAAAACGACTTAAGTTCTTATCGTAGATAAAGTTGCATTCTGAGTAAAATATAAAATATACTTTCATTCTTGGGACCCGACCCCCGGAGTGTGTGCGGTATGACAATTGGGAGTTTGGCCTAGACATATTAAACATTACAATTAATTAAGTTTTCAATATGCATATTAATAATAGATGTTATTAAACACAGTATGCATTATACTTCTATTTCCGTCTAAAACCTGTACTTGATTGTCAGAGTTTGCGAAAGTGGAATCTATTTTTGTATATCGTTAATGAACCATTTTAATCAAAATTTGTATTTTAACACTGTAGACATGATAAATGTAGTTTTGAGAAATATACTATAGATTGAAACCCTGTATATAAAAAGGAAGTGACCGAGACTCATTTCCATCGGAAAACGTCATTATTAACGATTTAAAAAATAAGTTTCGCTTAAAAATGAATTTTGAATAATCCGTTGCTGATATAGCAAGGGTGAATTATATGAACTAGGATGGGGTAAACCGGACAGCGATGATGGATTACGCTGTCATCTATTTGCACACGTAGCAAATTGTGGCGACTGTATCTACTATATGTAATCGTGACCGGAGTATACTGGTTAATGTTTTTGATAGAATTCGCGAGGTTATCAATCTTCTTTTACATTCTTCCTCTCGAATGCATGGCGGAATGGAATATTTTGGGGATTATTTATTCGTGTCTTCATGAGAGCATATCTCAATTAAAACTTTTATCGAACATCGTGTTATGAATAAAACAGATTAATTTAGGGCGCGAGCGATAGAGAGGGAGATTTCTTTGTTGAAAAATTATATACTTAAATTGGATTCGACGTAAGCAGCCTTATAAAACGGTTGCACATAATTCTGGTATTGAATAGTGATTAATTGCTTCAGGAGTGTTTACATGTACTATACAACAAAGCTTTGCGATAAATATGCAACAAAGACAAATTGAGGATGCCAACAAAATTACAATTTATATTTGCGTGAACGATAACCTGAAATGAAAACATATCACCGCTCATCAAATGTTATTTGTTAGGACCCACATGTCTGGAACTGAATACAGTAATCGGGACGCATATGACATTTTACCGCTTATTACTGTATATATGCATGCGATGCGAGGAAATTGTACGTATCATTAGACCCGCCCTAATCAAATAGGGCCATTATCAAATACATGCCAATCATGAATAGCAATTTACTGGACTCCGTGCGATGTTAGATGTATCCATCACACCGAAAAAAATATATACCACCTCGCGTTGACCAAATTACGAAAATTATTCATGCGTTTCATTTGCAGAAATTTCGTCCAATTATTTTGATGGGGTATTTTGCCTCCGGTACCCATTCTTTTCATTAAATGTACGTTGATCAAGCGGGGTTCATTTTTCTCATTTTATACTAATATTGCATTCATCCAATTTATAACCAATTAAAATTTTAGTTAGTGCTAACTACTTGAGCAATTGCAGCATAATATTTGGTTTTGTGTATTTCATAGTAGTGCAATTTATTAAACTATTATAAATTATTATTGATTACAAAATAGCACTAATAACGTCATACACAGTATGTATTATATAAGCAATGCGCTTGAACCGTTCGCTACATGCACGTGAACAACATTGAGAATGATCAACAGACAATGTAGTACTCCTATTCCCCCTTTATTGCATGTTGGTTTAGCAAGCTTTAGTTTTTTAACCGATTTCTTTCGTATAAAAACATACTACTTTTAAGAAAAATTCACATTTCTAAAGAACGAGCAAAACCACTCAACATTCACTCCCAAATTTATTGTTTAAATCGTTTTACTGCTTGCTTGAAAGTACATTTTTAAATGATGTAGAGCAGGGATACGCGGACGGGTGCCTGCGATCTGCCACAAAGTACTTAATCGATTCGATCGAATCGACTGATTCCATTGATTCGATTGATTCGATTGATTCGATTGATTCGATTGATTCGATTGATTCGATTGATTCGATTGATTCGATTGATTCGATTGATTCGATTGATTCGATTGATTCGATTGATTAGATTGATTCGATTGATTCGATTGATTCGATTGATTCGATTGATTCGATTGATTCGATTGATTCGATTGATTCGATTGATTCGATTGATTCGATTGATTCGATTGATTCGATTGATTCGATTGATTCGATTGATTCGATTGATTCGATTGATTCGATTGATTCGATTGATTCGATTGATTCGATTGATTCGATTGATTCGATTGATTCGATTGATTCGATTGATTCGATTGATTCGATTGATTCGATTGATTCGATTGATTCGATTGATTCGATTGATTCGATTGATTCGATTGATTCGATCGATTCGATCGATTCGATCGATTGATCGATTGATCGATTGATCGATTCGATCGATTCGATCGATTCGATCGATTCGATCGATTCGATTCGATTCGATTCGATTCGATCGATTCGATCGATTCGATTCGATTCGATCGATTGATCGATTCGATCGATTCGATCGATTCGATCGATTCGATCGATTCGATCGATTCGATCGATTCGATCGATTCGATCGATTCGATCGATTCGATTCGATCGATCGATCGATTGATCGATTCGATTCGATTCGATCGATCTGATCGATTGATCGATTCGATTCGATCGATTCGATCCGATTCGATTCGATTGATTCGATTGATTCGATTGTGTCGTTTCGTTCGATTCGATCGATGCGATCTATTCGATTGATTCGACCCATTCCATCGATTCGATCGATTCAATCGATTTGATCGATTTGATCGATTTGATCGATTTGATCGATTTGATCGATTTGATCGATTTGATCGATTTGATCGATTTGATCGATTTGGTCGATTTGGTCGATTTGGTCGATTTGATCGATTTGATCGATTTGATCGATTTGATCGATTTGATCGATTTGATCGATTTGATCGATTTGATCGATTTGATCGATTTGATCGATTTGATCGATTTGATCGATTTGATCGATTTGATCGATTTGATCGATTGATCGATTTGATCGATTTGATCGATTTGATCGATTTGATCGATTTGATCGATTTGATCGATTTGATCGATTTGATCGATTTGATCGATTTGATCGATTTGATCGATTTGATCGATTTGATCGATTTGATCGATTTGATCGATTTGATCGATTTGATCGATTTGATCGATTTGATCGATTTGATCGATTTGATCGATTTGATCGATTTGATCGATTTGATCGATTTGATCGATTTGATCGATTTGATCGATTTGATCGATTTGATCGATTTGATCGATTTGATCGATTTGATCGATTTGATCGATTTGATCGATTTGATCGATTTGATCGATTTGATTGACTTGATTCGATTTGATTCGATTTGATCGATTTGATCGATTTGATCGATTTGATCGATTTGATCGATTTGATCGATTTGATCGATTTGATCGATTTGATCGATTTGATCGATTTGATCGATTTGATCGATTTGATCGATTTGATCGATTTGATCGATTTGATCGATTTGATCGATTTGATCGATTTGATCGATTTGATCGATTTGATCGATTTGATCGATTTGATCGATTTGATCGATTTGATCGATTTGATCGATTTGATCGATTTGATCGATTTGATCGATTTGATCGATTTGATCGATTTGATCGATTTGATCGATTTGATCGATTTGATCGATTTGATCGATTTGATCGATTTGATCGATTTGATCGATTTGATCGATTTGATCGATTTGATCGATTTGATCGATTTGATCGATTTGATCGATTTGATCGATTTGATCGATTTGATCGATTTGATCGATTTGATCGATTTGATCGATTTGATCGATTTGGTCGATTTGGTCGATTTGATCGATTTGATCGATTTGATCGATTTGATCGATTTGATCGATTTGATCGATTTGATCGATTTGGTCGATTTGGTCGATTTGGTCGATTTGATCGATTTGATCGATTTGATCGATTTGATCGATTTGACCGATTTGATCGATTTGATCGATTTGATCGATTTGATCGATTTGATCGATTTGATCGATTTGATCGATTTGATCGATTTGATCGATTTGATCGATTTGATCGATTTGATCGATTTGATCGATTTGATCGATTTGATCGATTTGATCGATTTGATCGATTTGGTCGATTTGGTCGATTTGATCGATTTGATCGATTTGATCGATTTGATCGATTTGATCGATTTGACCGATTTGACCGATTTGATCGATTTGATCGATTTGTCGATTTGGTTGATCGATTGATCGATTTGATCGATTTGATCGATTTGATCGATTTGATCGATTTGATCGATTTGATCGATTTGATCGATTTGATCGATTTGATCGATTTGATCGATTTGATCGATTTGATCGATTTGATCGATTTGATCGATTTGATCGATTTGATCGATTTGATCGATTTGATCGATTTGGTCGATTTGGTCGATTTGGTCGATTTGATCGATTTGATCGATTTGATCGATTTGATCGATTTGATCGATTTGATCGATTTGATCGATTTGATCGATTTGATCGATTTGATCGATTTGATCGATTTCGATTTGATCGATTTGATCGATTTGATCGATTTGATCGATTTGATCGATTTGATCGATTTGATCGATTTGATCGATTTGATCGATTTGATCGATTTGATCGATTTGATCGATTTGATCGATTTGATCGATTTTATCGATTTGATCGATTTGATCGATATGATCGATTTGGTCGATTTGATCGATTTGATCGATTTGATCGATTTGATCGATTTGATCGATTTGATCGATTTGATCGATTTGATCGATTTGATCGATTTGATCGATTTGATCGATTTGGTCGATTTGATCGATTTGATCGATTTGATCGATTTGATCGATTTGATCGATTTGATCGATTTGATCGATTTGATCGATTTGATCGATTTGATCGATTTGATCGATTTGATCGATTTGATCGATTTGATCGATTTGATCGATTTGATCGATTTGATCGATTTGATCGATTTGATCGATTTGATCGATTTGATCGATTTGATCGATTTGATCGATTTGATCGATTTGATCGATTTGATCGATTTGCTCGATTTGCTCGATTTGATCGATTTGATCGATTTGATCGATTTGATCGATTTGATCGATTTGATCGATTTTATCGATTTTATCGATTTGATCGATTTGATCGATTTGATCGATTTGATCGATTTGGTCGATTTGATCGATTTGATCGATTTGATCGGTTTGATCGATTTTATCGATCTGATTGATTTGGTCGATTTGATCTTTTTGATTGATTTGATTTGATTAATTGGTTTGTTTGATTTGATCGAGATTGATTGATTTGGTTTGATATGTTTCGGCTGATTTTATTGGTCGATTGATTGGTTTGATTAACTTCTGTCTGTTGACAAGCGGTCGAAGGCTTGAAAACCAGTCCCGACATGTTTTAAGAGATAGTATGAGGGCCCCTTATTAGAATACAATTTTAAATTTTCAGACAAGGGGCGAAGACACTAGAACAAGTTCTGGAGTCGTACACCGGTCTTATGAGTTAGTATGAGGACCCCCTTATTAGAATATAATTTTAAATTTCCCGCCAAAAACAAAAATGGCCTCCAAGGTGGCCGACAAATCAAGGCAACCTATAAAATTTAATTGCGACTCATAATTAAAATCAAATTGGCGGTTGAATTGGTTGACTGTTCCGGAGGTCTATACCTGTCTCATGAGATAGCATGAGGGACCCCCTTATTAGAATACTATTTCAAATTTCCCGGAAAAACAAAATGGCCGACAAAATTTGTTTATGACTCATAATTAAAAACAAAATGCTGGTACAGTTTAATTATGACTCATAAATGGTCGAATTAAAACAAAATAAGGAGGGTCCATAACAGAGGGGCGAAGACCTTAGAACAAGTTCCGGAGTTCTACACCTGTCTTATGAGATAGCCCCTTATTAGAATACAATTTCAAATTTTCCGACAATTACAAAAATAAAACCATCTTATTAGAATACCATTTCAAATTTTCCGCCAAAACAAAAACTGACTCATAATTAAAAACAAAAGGGTTGTGATGATGCAATTTGATAGAAATACACCACTAGATGGCATACTTGATGCTGATTTGATTAAGATTGATCTGATTAAGATTGATCTGGTTAATTTAATGAATGATTGAATAATTTATTTGTCTTAATTGATTCGATTGATTGATTGATTAGTTGACTTTATTGATATTGATTTATTTGATTCACAACTTGTAATTATTTGATTTGATCGAGATTGATTGATTGATATTAATCTGGTCATCTAGAAGGTGTGTCGCCTACCCTTAGGCCCTTATGATCGAGATTGGTTTGATTGACATTGATCTGGTCATCTGGAAGAAGCGTGGCCTACCCCCTATGCCCTTTTTGACAAGATTGATCTGATTGATTGATTAATCGATTTGATTAATTGATCTAATCAATTGAATTGATTAATTCATCTGATTAATTAATTTGCTAGCTTTAGGCCTCCAATCAGAACACGGGCTGGGCGGAGTCTAAAGACCAATCAGAAACCAGTGAGCGTGGTACCCTCAGACCCTCCAATCAGAACTTACGGGCTGGGGCTATATGCGTGCACACAACCAATCACCTGAAAGGGGTGTGATCTAGCCTTAAACTGTGTGCACGCGCCCAACCAATCAGCTGTAAGTAGGCGTGGCCTCGTGCAGGTGAGGCGGTCACGTGGCTACCCCCCCCCCTTATTTAACTATTTAAATTAATTCTCACTATTTGCTTTTGTTGCAAGTACTATACAATTTGTGCATACAATGTGTTGTGTGGCAATTAAATAACAGAGCTGGCACTACAAAGCATTTTCTTGATTATTATTTACAACACAAATTTTATCTCGCTCAATATACCTACTCTCCTTGTTGATCTCTACATCGCTTTATACGAATCTTCCATTGTTGGAAGTTGTGCTGGAAGTCCGCTTCTGTTAGGCTGTTGAGTACCTCTATCGCTTTCGCTTTAATTGCATCTACATTTTGAAATCTTGTCCTCTTTCGCTCGGCTTTTATTTTAGGAAATAAAAGTAGCCACAGGGGGTAAGCTCGGGCGCGTACGGTGGGTGGTCCAACTTTGTAATTCAGTATTTCACGAAAAACGCATTGGTGAAACATCCAAGAATTGTTCTTCCAAAGATCAGACCTTCATTTTCGCAACCTTTCACCAAAGGCGGCCACGTTGTGTTTGGACTTTTCCAATGCCATTATTGATGTTGCTTAAAATGTCAGTGGTAGTCATATAAGACCGGTTCTGGCTCAGTTCAAGGTCTCTGGTGGTGACCATCTGAAGGACAGGTTGTTGTCTATGCTAAAAAGTAGGTCAAGGTTAAGTGGTTCTCGTATTGACTTGTTAGTACACTCTGTCTTTGTGTTGAAATGAATGCCGGTTAGTGTTAGGGGAATAACCTTTATCTTGTTTCTCTTCATTTTTATTTTTATTACTACTACTACGATCTCTATTTTGACAGCACCAACAACATAACGTTAAATTATGATTGTTACTGCAACTGTGTGGGGTATCCATATATAACAGCGAGTTTTGATCGTTCCGGAAATGATTTTATTGCTGTTTCCATTATAGTTAGATAACGACTTTACTTACTCACAATTGCACAACGACTAAACACTGTTTAAGAAAATGGTTTCAGTTAAATTATATATGGTTGGGTTGTAACACTACTATTAAAATCAAAATATCATATTTGTTGTTTTTCCAGCTGCACCTAAACGACTTATGAACACATTAATGTTTAGCAGTTTCAATATGGGTATCGTACTCATAAAAGCGCTAAGGTAATACACATTTAAAGTCAGCTGTTTCCCTCACTATACGTTCACCACACTTAGTATTAATTACTATCACATCCATCACTTTATACTTCTTAGATGTCTCGAGGTCATGCACGTTTTTATAGCGTTTGCAATAGGTGCTTTGATTTAACCCTGCTAATTCCATGTTTAATAAGTACAAGTTGCTAACTGACTGACTGATCTCAAAACACCACACTACGGTTTATATAAGGAAAATGTGTCCTTAACTTGAGTATCTATCACATGTTTTAACTTGTCAAATGCTCACCTTGACCTTGACTCAATTTAGACAATACAAGAACCATTTAACGTTGACCTACTTTTTAGCATACATAAAATTTCCCGGAACTAGTGGTATTTTTAGATTTCGAGGAATTCGTCAAATTCCGGGTTTAGGGTGCCAATAAATTCTGAGCTTAAACAAGTCAATAAACTTTGGGGCTTTTCCCTGTAGTTTTTGGGAGTTGTAATATGACATCTCTAGAGGCCATTAAACTTTGACCTTGAAGAGGTCAGTAAACTCCAGTTTCCACGAACTGGTTCTATTTTTAGAGTTCTAAAAATTCTAATATGATATCCCTAGTTGTCAATAAACTCTGACAATGAAAAGTTCAATAAACTTTGATTCCATTTTTAGAGTTCTGAAAATCGTAGATAACAATTTGACCTTGAATCAATTTAGCCAATACAAGAACCATGTACGCTTTTTAGCATAGACAACAATCTGCCCTTCAGCCAACAGGCGAGCGACCTTGAATTGAGGCAGAACCGGCCCTATATGACTACTGCCAGTACAAATATTCATTCTTGAGTCCTGAGGCTTCAGTAAAAGTTCGGATACTCACGATTTTCACGGGTCAATTTACCAATTTTCTTGATGTTGTCGTCTGTTTTTGATGTTGAAGGTCGTCCAGGGCATGCATCGTCTCCAGTCGTTTCACGACCCTCTTTAAATCTTTTAAACAATTCAAATACTTGTGTGCGCGATAAACACTCACTTTCGTACACGCGATTTAACATAGCAATGAGCTTGTGTTGCGGTTTTCCAAGCTTCACAAGTAACTTGAGGTTAATTAGTTGTTCTATTTCAACGGAAGGCTAGAACGAGAACACGAGCGATTGCTATAGCGATCCTGAGTGTCGCATCATCACGCTCATGTTAGGGGAGGCATCAACAGGCTCAGACATGTTCAAACCTGCCGAAATAGGTTCGCGGTTTGCCGGTAGCAGTCCGGTTAATTAATTGTCATACCTCGTACATGTTGACGATAATTATCCACATAGTCGCCACCGAAATTTAAACGTTTGGCGTACCTTGACACTAGCTTCTTTATGCCTTCATCATAGAGTAATGCTGTCTGACGCTTAGCCAGGTGTTGCCACATGGTTGAGCTCAGTTCGCTCTCAAAGCGCTGAGTAGTCAGCCAGACTTTCATTTTGAGGAAGAGGTGAATGTCTCTTAGCGCCAAGTCCGGTCTATCGGGTATGTGAAAATCTCCTAGTCAAAGCGTGTAAATTTTTCCTTTGATCGCTTTGCAGTGCGGAGTCGTTTTTTGTTTGGGTCGTTCATTTGGGATTGACCTTTGCAGGTTCGTAACGGTCACAATAAACCAGTCCTTTGCAATCCCAAAAAAATTATAATGATCACGTTGTGTTTTGACAGCGCCAGCTTGTACTGCAGGGTATCCATCCATTAGTGTTAGATTCAGAACTAACGTACTGCATCCATGTCTCGTCGTCAGTCACGAGTCAAGGATGAATCCATTCCTTCAGTTTTGTGAACATCGGTTAGAAGTTTCGGTACCCACCATACACAAAACTTATGGTAACTTAACCTAATGTTAAGGAGGGTGGTCTTTGAAATCTGACGCAATAACACCATCCATTTCAATCGCTTGTTGCTTACACACTGACGAACGAAACAGACAACTCATTGACGCCACGTGACTTTTAAACTCTCCTCTGGCCCACAGCGCAAGTACCCTGAAGCTGAACATTTGTTTTGCTTTTGTTAGCCAATCGGCGGTTAGTTTATGAACAACCCCCGTATAGATTAGAGATCTAATATTTGTAACTTAATGATTTTATTAAATCACTAATTACGTTTGGATGTTGATTCATGTCTGGATGCAAGCACGATGAGAGATGTTGTCAGTTAGGCGATTGCGATATTTTGATTAAACTATTTTCATTTCTGAAAATGCGGACTGTACAAGTAAGATGATGAAGCAATCCTATTAACTGAACAGCTATTTGTTTTCCAACATGGGTTCGAATGTTTTTCTTTCCAGCGACATTTCATAGAACGATACATTTAGCATTGTCCGCGTAATTGGTTTGTATTCTCTCGCAATCGACTCCACAAACTCTCAAAATTGACCGGTCAATCGCTATCGACCCATTCTGTAAATAAGAAATCGTTTTTTAGCAAAATAGTGCAGCAGAGCTGTCAGTCACAAAATTTGAAATTGTCGTTGGTTATTCGGTGCTTCGGTCCTTCCGCTCTTTGGTTATTGTCGGCGAATAGTCCAACGTTGAAATTCGGCAGAATAGGCGCGTTCGGCGGAATAGTGGTTGGAGTTTTGGTCACGTTCGGCATAATGGTCCAACATTTAAATTCGGCGGAATGGACTCAGTGGTTTTGGACTTTTAAAATATAGTGTCGTAGTTTTGGGCATTCGGTAAAATGTCCTAAATCTCGTTCGGCGTTTTGATCTTTGTCGGCGTAATGGCCAAACTCTTGTCGGCAGAATGAGGGAAGTTGGCCAAATGGTCGTCGACGTTTTGACAATTCAGCGAAATGTCCTAGACCCTCTTTTCACCAAAGTCTAGGCGCGTTATTATACACCCTGTCGGTAACGATACTGTAATGAAGTACACTTATTTCAACACTTAATAACAATTTACATCATACTTAATAAGGTCCGGTCACGATAACTTAATCTTTCGATAACAAACCGGTAGTAACGATCTTAAAATCATACGGCGAGACACAACACGCTGACGTCGTTTTCTGTCATAGGTGTAATTCAAAACAGGCGCAGACTCCATACCTCGTGTAATAAAAAAAAAACTGAACGTCTCAAATGATAAGAAAAAGTGTTTGATGGACTCGTAATGTATTCAATATTCGCAATGTGCGAAACTACTCAACTAATTACATAATTATCCAGCGGCGGAAGCCACTCCTATATAAGCCGTCTTGTACCACATATTAACTATATTAAATCTAGAGCTAAACTATGTGAAATTTGAATCTAAACTAACTTAAATAATATTCAATAGAAGAGACTATCTTAATCAACTAATGCGTCGGGTTCTAAGAGAACCTTGCTTTCAGCGATAGCTTCGACAATTTGCGAATTAAGTAACGTAAAATAAACATATAAAATTATCTGTTAGGTGCTAAAAGTACAGTAGCACAAATGAGCCGGTAAGCAGATACAGTGCATGTTATCCAACTAGTCCAATTTGTGAGTCGGGGTTCTTACAAACAACTAGTAGGGCATTTATTGTTAAACTTTATGAAATCTGGGCTAAACTTACTCATATGAAGCTACGCGCTCCTCTCTTCTAAATACGTGACACTTTCAGCTAATAAAAAAAACTACTTTAATGATAACATTTCAATTAATTTTATTCAAACAATTCAACGACGTTTATAATGACGTCCGTCTACTGTTCATTAATAGCCAGCAAAACAATTTCTCACAATCCGGTAATAAAGTATAATAAGCGTCTTTAATTATTTAGGTATAATTAGATTATATCTTTACTTATGACTATCACGAGGACTTAACAGGTTTTTTCTCATAATACCACACTTAAAATATACTTAACTGGTGTAGGGGTTAACATGATCAATAGGGTGGTTCCCCCAGGATGAGACCCTCTCATTGCACTACCATTGGGCTCACTCTTGTGATTATTCCTAATGTGGAATTTACCAAAGCCATACAATCTGCCGCATGGAAAGCAAGTCCAGACATTAGACACACTCATATCGTAGAGAAACTTCCTGTAATCCTTAAAGATAAGCTGACCGATAAAAGGAAAACTAGGAAAAGATGACAGTTTACTAGAGCTCCAGAGGATAAGAAACGATATAATAAATTAACCAAACAACTTAAAAAGCTACTACAAAGACTAAGGAATGGCTCAATACAAGAATACCTTAAACGCTTAACTTCGACTGAGGCTACGGACTATTCACTCTGGAAGGTTACTCGTAAGTTAAAATATCCGCAACAGCAAGTCTCACCGATCAGAAAGCAGGATCATACTTGGGCGAGATCTAGTCAACAGAAATCTGAAACATTTGCCGAACACCTTACCACAGTCTTTCAACCGAACTCACCTCAGCTACCTACGTTAGACGAGGAAATTAATAAAAAAAGCACCGGGGTTCGACCTCATAACTGGGAGAATCTTTAAGGAATTGTCTCAAAAAGGTTACAAAATTCTCACATACATATACAATGTGACTGGAATAATTTCCCTTGCAGTGAAAAGTGGCAGAAGCTGTAATGATTTTAAAACCAGGAAAAAATCCAAATGACGTCTCATCTTACCGGCCGATCAGCCTTCTACCACTCCTATCCAAAGTACTAGAAAAGATCATCTTAGAACGAATTACACCAATCATGAAAGAAAACCAACTTCTACCAAATCATCAGTTTGATTTTCGTAAGGGCCATGGAACAACATAACAAATACACCGCTTGGTCCACCACATCAACTATGACTTTGAAAACAAACGTTACTGCTCTGCAGTAAGTGTGGATGTAAGCCAAGCGTTTGATAAGGTTTGGCATACTGGCCTACCTTATTAATTAAAATCGGCTTTTCCATACCCAGTATTTGCTATCCTAAGATGTTACTTTACAAACAGAGCCTTCCATATCAAATATCAAAATCATCATACTGAACTGTTTCCAATCTGGTCAGGAGTACCACAGGGTCCGTTTCAATATCGCGTAAGCTTATGAAATCTTACATACAGGATGGTCCGCACATAATTTATTCTAAAACATATAAGTACAGGACGCTGGTTCTTTACAGGGGGAACAAGAAGAAGTCACAGGGTAATATATCCGCCGGCACACTGAAGGCACGATGTCATGGAGCACTGTCGTGATGATTTATCCACGTTTTTGGCAACCTCTGGACGGACTCTAATGACTCGTTTTCGCAGCCGATCGAGTACTTTCAGGTAGAAATGTTGGTTGACGGTCTGCCCAGGTGGTAACAGAATCGCCGAGTTTAACGCAAAATTTAATCGCGTATCGCTGTTCAATATTACCTCGTTCCATATTCGTGACACGCTTTACAAACACGTTGTCGAAAACAGAACACAGCTGGAGAACTAACGAACGTACGAAAGTCGCGAGCACATGTAACGATAGAGGAGGGATGGGAGATTAACCGACCGAAGTTTCAGGTTCGCAGTGTTACCATAAGCGCAGCTAAAAAATCAGTCTCATTACTTATTGATCAGACCGAGTATACATATATATATATATATATATATATATATATATATATATATATATATATATAGTTTTTAAGGTATATAGGTTAAGTACTTTCATAAAATGTATTTATAGTGCGCAAGTATGGGCTGATTGTACACACATAGAGCCACATAAAAAAAAGCTTAAAATATACCACAACATGGCGTTACAAACTATATGAACTATACTAACTTTTAATTGTGGCACAAGATGGCGCTTCTAAACTGAATTATACCACGAGATGGCACTTCATTTACTTCTAGCCCAAAATAAGAGGGTATCAAGAGAGAGCTAGGGGATGTAAGATATTGTAACCTATTGCAATATGTTAAATTCTACAAAAGGAACCGTATTTCAAAATTATGAGACCATATGCAAGATGTAGAAACAAGATTCAAGACTCTGGGCTAACATACTTAATTTAGCCAAAGGGCTTTAAGTGAAAAAGGCACACGCAAGGTAAAATGGCTGAAAGCTGCAAAGGTACACGGTATAAGATGGCTGAATACGGAAACACGATGGTGGCGAAGCCAAAAAGGCACTCGCAAGCAAGATAGCGAAACAAGCAAGGAAGATGGCGGAATGCCAAAAAAGCCCACGAAAACAAGATGCTGAACGCGCCTAATCAAATGGCTGAAAACCGAAAATGAGTACGGAAACAAGATGGTGGAAATCCAGAAAGGCATACAAAACATGATGTCGGGAAAGGGGACCGGGTGGAGTTCCAACTGTTAGAAAATTTAAAATGTGGGCCAGGCAGAACCCTGGAAATTGGATGAAGTCCCCAGATGTTGAAATGGAGGTCCATATGTAAATAATATGAAGCTAAAAAGATGGCGGAAACAAGGTTGCGGAAACAAAGTGGTGAAAACAAAATGGCGAAAAGACAAAAAAATCTGATGTGCAGAAATAGGAGATAAAAAAAAAGGTATAAAAAAAGTCAGTTTCTGCGTCATTCAAAAGCAATTAATGGGAAAAGACCCATCATAATTAGACTGCATTAACATGCAAAAGCAATTAAGAAATCGACGATGGCGGCGAAGGTACACCTCTTCTACTAGCAGGGTAATTCATAAATATTTAACGAACGTATCAACATTCAATTACCTATGTTCTATACCAAATTTTTGTAGGTAGTGGAGAAAAGATTAACGTTTAAAACCAGGTGAAATTCAGTATCAAAGGCGAAGAGTTGCAAAATGCAAATAAAATTATGCACGCTACATGTTTGATATTTTCGAAAGACCATCCACGCCGCACGCTGAATGCTAACAAGCTCATAGTATCCCTATTATCTAGCACGGATTTGTAACGAAATAGATGTGAACGGAAAATTTTCCAACAAAAATTTAGACGTATACATTATTATTACAATTAGTGTGTAGGCCTTAAGGCACTATTTTATTAGTATTTCCAGTCGGCGGCGACGCACTCACTTCTTGGCTTATTAACTAAAGCGATGATATTCTTTTTCAAGCTACTGCTATTACAAGAAAGTGTAAAAATACTGAATGACAAACTATATATGTGAGCTTTTCACACTGCCTGATTGTGTGGGTTTCAATAATATCTTTCAATATTCTTAGTGATACTTGTTATTCTATATACACATAGTCTCCCATACGTATTTTTACATCAGGTGGTCTTTAGAGTGTAGAATATTTATTCCACTTTGATAGGCCCAATTTGAATTTACTTTTTGTAGTTTAGCATTGTTTTGACGATTTATAAGTTAATTCAAACAACTTATTTACACGCATAAAATGGAACATATTTATATAAAAATTACTGTGTACTTAATTTTGTAAGTATTTTTTATTTTCTACCTGATTTAAATCTATTGTAATTTTATTTACAATTATAATTAAGATTGAAACAAATAAAATGTTTCAGGCAGAGTTACAAAGACTGTGTACCTACATTTTATTCTGCTCATTACTATAAAGGTTAAAGTCAAATCGGTTTGGATATAAAAATCAATTTAAACAATGATCTTGCTGTATAAACCTATTTGAACTAACATAACGCTGCCCAAAAATCACACCATAAAATGTGGGTACTTTATAAATGCTTTCGATCATTAATGCCAGTAAACATGAATAAAGCAATCACCAAATGGGCCTCCAATTGAATCTCATCTTGAATTAATCAAAACGAACGACACATTACTCCACTTACACGAAAATTCAATTAATCATTAAGTCTCATCTCGAAAAGGGCTACTTTTCTAATCAATATCAGTAATCTCCGGAGGTAATTTAGCAGTATCACACATGGATAACTTTGCTCATCGTCACATCTCGCACCAGAAGCGCTTTGAGTGACGAGCGATGCAGGAGTTAAATGAAATGTCACTCAAGATGGCTTGCGGTGTTCTTAGTAAACGCCCAAACCTTGTTTCTCGTCACACTGCAATAATAAATCAGTTTGTCTATGTATTGACTTCCAATTTTTTTGCTATTGTGGAGATTCGTAAGGGTGGATTTGTAAATTTGAGTGGACTCGCTTTTCCATCGTTATTGCATTTGTATGATTGTTATGCTACAGGTGTCTTTCGTAAATGTGTATATTCGAACAGACACGTAGTAGGTACATGTGTTTTGTTCTCCACAAACACTAATCCATTGGTGATAATGAAATCCGTTTACATCAATCGCGCTCTGAAATTCAATTGTATCTATTGTGTTTACCACGAACGCCCTTTCATTATTTCGCGTATTAATCTAAAGCTTGATCCAGTAAGCGTGTCATAAAAAGCAGCTATCCATATCCTTCCATAAAATTCCTTCGATATTCATCGTGGCTTTACCGATCGACTTTTATTAACCTACAAAGTTACAACCCAATTTATAAGGGAGTTAGCAGTAAAAGCTTTATTTGACGTTCAACGAGTGTATCTATAATGCATCTCAAAAGCCTGTGCTGTGATGACACTGCGCTTGAACACCTAACATTGCGTTATTGTTCGATTTTGAGCCGATAAGCAGCGAGGATGCAGAAATTGCATACTTGAGGAAATAAACGTATATCTTATGGTTGTTAAATCAAAAGTGACATAAAACTATCTGATTTTATGAGGAAATTAAAAAGTTTCATTTAAATATGTTTGAAATATTTTACGACCCGATAGTAAAGTGCTACCATAAAGAGAGTCCGTGCACTAAGTGGGTTTGACACAGTTCGAACTTCAATCATCATAAAATGCCGACGCCCAGCCCTTTGTAATACTAACTTAATATATACATTGTGTTGAGTGGATTTCATTTTAACTATTCGACCGCTTTATAACCATCAAATAATATTACATATAAATAATTTTATTGCCTCATACACAAAGGACCACAGATGAAGTTTTTAGTAACATATTTTTTGCAGTTTTTGGATTATTTCTGATAGACGGCAAAACTTCATTACATGCAAATTGACAATATACAAACAATTATCGTTCCCTGTCGTATTACCACCAGACAACAGACAATTCAGTTAGAATCACAAATGACACAATAAAACAACGTGATGGTAAAATATGCGTAAATTGCTACTTCGATAATTGAGTTGCTTAATAACTTACATTGCGTAATAACCACTTTTGGTATTTTGCATCACTTGTATTGCACTACAGTGTATATCGGCAACCCTTCGACATATTATTAGAGCTACGTTTTAGAAGAAATTAAATAATAAAAACTGCATTTTATCACGGTAATCTTCAATAACAAAAACGAAGTGTTACGAACAAAATGCAAATAAAATTATGCACGTTGTTTGATACTTATCAATCCACGCCGCACGCTGAATGTTAACAGCTAATCTGCAAATTTTCTACTGATTAGGATTAACACGGCATTGATTTTCAGGCATCTACCATCACAGCAAAATCGTTTGAAACCATAATTAGATACTAATTTATTATAAGATTTTGTTATGAACGAATAAGTTCAAAACTAAATATGTAATTAAAAATTATTGTTAATTTTATTAAATACATAAATACATAAATACATAAAGCTTACCTCGAGTAGGATTTGAATCTACGATCTGTACTTTGCTAGAGTACCGCGCTAACCAACTGCGCTATCGAAGTACAAGCTCCAATCGATGTAAATTTTGTCTTTATGTATGTAGAACTGATGTAAATTCTAAATTTAATGAGATAACAATCCCAATCACACAATTCTAAATTTAGAATTTACATCAGTTCTACATACATAAAGACAAAATTTACATCGATTGGGACATGTACTTCGATAGTGCAGTTGGTAGCGCGGTACTCTAGCAAAATACAGGTCGTAAGTTCAAATCCTACTCGAGGTAAACTTTTTATTTATGTATTTAATAAAATTAATAATAACTTTTAATTACATATTTACTTCTGAACTTATTCGTTCATAACAAAAACTTATAGTAGTTTAATATTAGTCAAGTTGCTTTGGTATGTGTGAATCCTTGCGATATTGCAGGTTCACATTCCACTAATATAAGGAATTTGATTGTTATCTCATTAAATTTAGAATTTACATCAATTCTACATACATAAAGACAAAACTTACATCGATTTGGGCTTGTACTTTCATAGCGCAGTTGGTTAGCGCGGTACTCTAGCGAAGTACAGGTCGTGGATTCAAATCCTACTCGAGGTAGACTTTTATTTATGTATTTAATAAAATTAATAATAATTTTTAAATACTAATTTGTTATCAGAAAAGGTAATTGAGGTTCTGTTGTTAATAAAAGATTAAGAACTCTACCAAATCAACCAACGTACACTGAGACACTTTTTTCTTCTAATCAATGTATATTGTTTGCGCAACAATGAGACGTCTTCTATCTAACAGAAAAACAGGTCGAAAAACAATTAATTAAATGTGCAATTTGTGAAAAAAATTTGTTTTTAACATTTGAACATGAGTAGCTAGTAGGTATTGGATATAAAACTATAGAGCTATCGAATAATTTACCAGACTAAAATCTATTTCAAATGTGAAAGAAGACTTCTGACGACTTGTATGGAATTGGTGGCGGCATGATGAGTTTAATATCCTTAATATTTACTACAGACTCATCAATAGTATCGGGGAACACAAATCTGTTGGTTCCTCTTTTCTGGTTTCTTAGTAATGTAAACATATTCCTGACTGGCTTGAACTAATTTAAAAACTTTCCCAACGAAGTAATATTTTTGTTTCTCTCATTTTCCAGAAAATTCTATGAGGATAAAATCGCTTTCTTTTGAAGACTTGTGCAATTCCTGAAATCCATCTGGCTGGATTCTAACAAAATCCGCATCTCCTGATGATGACTCAAGTATGTGCTCATGTTCTGAGTTTTCAGAATTCTCATCAAATATTTGTTTCGTAACTGTTTTAACCTTTGAGGCCTGTACTTTATCTTTTTTGCTGACTTTATTGGCTTTTGGCACACTCCTCTCTTCTATAGCACCCTTTTCAGGAGTATCCGTGGCTGTAATACCTTTTCCTTTTCTTCGTATATTTTTAGTCTTAACGACCTTTGAAAACTTTCTCACCTCGTGCCTATTCTTTGACCTCTTTATCATTCTGGGAGAATGCTCCACCACATAAATGCTTCCCAATATTCTGAGAGGTGATATCTGGAAGTATGCGATCAGTCACACTACTGAGAAAAAAATCGACGTGACAAAACACATTCGGACCAATGCATTATATCCTGTTGAAAACGATTTAAAAACTCCAACATCCAAAGGTTGCATTTTGTTTGTGGAGTGCGGAGGTAATGGCAGAAGGGTTACGCCATTAGCTTTGGCTAACTTAATAACAGCGATATAAAGGTGGCTTTCATGATTATCGTAAATCAAAAGCGTTGGATTTTCTTTGGCGCTAATAGAGTATTTAATGAAGTGCCTCATTACTTCTAAGAATAAATCTGAATTCATCCAGCCACTGAGTGTAGCAAGCCCAAAAGTACCAAACGGTTCTCCATGTGCTCCTTCAAATGAGCTCTTGGGAACACCATGGCTGGAGGTAAATATTTCCCTGTGGCGTTGATAATGAAACAAGTTGTAACAATGGTACCCCTCCTACCTTTAAAAGCTAACATTTTCTGCGGCCTTTGAAAGTTTATGGTTGCTGTCTCATCTAAATTGAAAATTCTTCTCCCGTCAGCAAAATTAGAAATCCTTGAATAAATGACCTTCAAATTCTCGTAAAAAATCGACAGGTTGTGGCGATTGAAAGACGTCGCTCGCGACAAGCTACATCCTTCAGGTGTTATAAGTGGCAGCCGTTCATGTCGACCACGAAAACCTCGAAATCACTTTAACCCAGCCATCCTGTAGTCATACCATTTAGTAGGAAGTTTCTTTTTGTTTTCGACCGCCATTTCAAAAGCTTGTTTTCTGCAATCAATAACGCAGAGTCCGTAAAACATACGTGAGCAGTCTATTATTGTTCTAGGCTGGCTTCTTCCTCGTCAGTGAATATTTTATTCACTGAATAGTTTAGAGACATTCTCATTGCACGGGTTTCTTCAGCCTGTTCAGCCTTTTTAACATATCTGGATAAGATTTGAAATGCGATATTTTTTAAGGCAGCCACTTTTCTAACACTTCCACCTTCCAATACCAGGTTTACTGCTTTCCTCATAGTCTCTTCTGGGCAACTGCCAATTGTTCTCGTTTTTGGCAGCATTTTCTTTTAAAAACAGAAAAATACTCAAAGCACATATATGACCAACAGTAAGTAATGTCTCACTGTGGGACATAGCATTTTGTATCACTGTTGGGCATGGTTTCAAGGCGGCTATTTTGTAGCACGATTCTTATAAACGAAAATATAACCGAACGAATAAGATATGGTTTTAAAACAAAGAACATCCTTACTTTTTCTTAGCTCAGATTAAAAAAATCCTTATATTTGTTCTATAACAACAAAATAAGAGGGCGGTGAAATTTTACTTTTCTACGTGGAAATTACACGAAGGTTGGTGCCAGATGCGTACTAGCTCGCAGCGAAATGTGTACTGGCTTGAAAAATGTGTCTACCGAATCAACGTTTGTGAACCAATGCACAGGCGAATCGGCCCGTTGTTAAGCGAGAGAAACGGGATGTCTCAGAGTAGGACCTGTCTCAGTGTTGGGCAGTCCCCCATACCCAAATTGTATCAATGTAACTTGTTGCTCCTTTTTTAAAAAAATATTTGTCCTAAACCGACACGGGTATAACAAAACGTTATACCCATTATGCCATGATAAATGACCTATTAACATTTGGTGTTAATTTGGATGCTTTTTTATTACCCCAGTATGAAGATTGTGGGTACTTTGATACGTGTAAATTTAGTTTATAAATTTATGGTCTTTAGTTACGACTCATCCTATAGGTTATTGGAAAATGGCAACATTGCCAATAAAATTCGTTCTAAATAGAAAATTTTTCAAACATGTGACCGTTTTAAATTCTGTTATTGGTAGAAATTAATCAGGCTTTCTTTTTTTGTTTTCTGGTACCTTCAGAGAAGAAGGAAAAACGCCATTTTTGGCAAAGAAATTTAATGCGTAGTTAGAAGCAAATGTAAAATTTGGAAAAGGTTTCCTTAAAAATTTGATTGAACTTCTCAAGTAAAATTTTAACACAGCCTGTTGCTGGATTTAATCTTTTCCATATAAATAAATCCTGTTGGGATTTCGAATTTGAGTTCGGCTTTAATTTTTTGTTTCTACTACACCTTAGCTTCGTTCAAGAGGTAAGCTACTCACTTTCTTTTCTTATTTACTAGACATAACTTTGAAATGCATGTGTACATGTTTTGAAATTTTAATACAGCATAAAGATCATATCTTATAAAAATTTGGGTATTGATTTAAATTCTAACACAGTTGTCTTATATAGGTTTTTTTGGTCCTTTACACATTTACTCAAGATTAACATCTTTCGTGCTTCCATAAGAGATACTTAAACCATTTCTGACAGCACAATTGGATACCATTCATCCGAGGTGTGAAATATTAGTTATGGGTCTCCGAACCTGAATTGAAACCGTTTACGACTACTCCTTCTCCCAGCATCTTCCGCATTAACTGAAGAAATATACGTTACACCTACGACTATTTTCGATAAGTATTTTGTTACATGCACACAAAAAAATTTACCTACGGTGAGTGACTTTTGTTAGCTTTTCTACATAACGAGGCTCTCGTTACCTGTATATTACTGAAATTCTTATAACAATTACATTACTGTGCTTACTACATTGTATTAGTGTGTTTCCGCAATTATCCTATTCCTGAAATTAATGCTTATACTTTACTGTTAACCATTTCCTTAGTAATCGTTAGAGAAAGGTTAGACATTTGTACCTGTAAAAGATAATTTGGGTTATTCCAAAGTTTCTCATATACTTACATTTAACTTTGCAGTAGAATTTGTACTTTAACTATCTATTTCTAACTGTTTTGCTATGTACTAGTTTTATTTTGATATCAAACCGTAGTTTGTTAGAACGTAGAACTATCTGTGTCTACTGTATACGCGAACAGCTGTTTAGCTGACGGAACGCTACTATTTGAGTCTAAATGTACAAGGTGTGTCATAAATCATGCTAACTGCTGGGGTTGTATAAAAAGTTATTTATTTCAATTACTGTGTAAATCAAATTGCATATTTATTTATGATCATTGGGGTTGTATAAAATTTGTTACTTTTCACTGATTACAATTTAATAATTGTTTATTACAAAACTGTTTGAATTAGGGTTTACTCATGTTAATTTTTGTTTTGTAGCCATATGCTTTTATTAACTTCTTGCATTGTGATTGCCAAATCTGTAATGAACTTAGCCTTTCTGAATTTTCTAAACGCTTCATGCTTACTTTGTCTGTAATGCTCATAGTAACTACTTTGAGTAATTTTTTTTGCTTACATAAGGTAAACAACAGGGTAGACATCTAGTGATAATTTTCGCTTTATATTTGGGGTTTATTTGCGTCCGGTTGATTGGAAACTGATAGATTAGTCCGACGGAGAGCTCTTCGTGGAATATCGGTGTACAAGTATTCAATTTCGGATAAATATATATACATAATAAAATACTTATCTTTTTTGGGATTTTTTAATGGTGTACTTTAAATTATACAATCTAAACGTTTCGATAACACTGGGGTAGTTTAACAGTATTTAATTTTAATGACCTAGTTATTCTTTACTACAATTTTATAGTTGGCTTATACGTTTCTCAAACTGTTATATTAATAGCAGGCTTATGTTTATGTTTGAATTTTTCAAATTTGTCAAAATTGTTTACTACATCTTTAACAATTTTTAACAAACATTACTACTGACGAAGATAACTGTAAGTGTTATCGAAACGTTTAGATTGTATAATTTAAAGTACACCATTAAAAAATCCCAAAAAAGATAAGTATTTTATTATGAGTGTTAATGGTGAAAGTTTACATTTTCAAATATATATACATGTTTGGGTATTCTTTTTTTTAGGGTCAACGCTAGATGCCGGACCGTATTGTGTCTGATTATATAAATTTTAAGTATAATTCATAGTTTTTTTTCTAGATTTGGTTGAAAGGTAAGTTGATTACTGGTGGTTTATTTTGTAGATATATTGTATCTGATGTATTATTGATTGATGTATTGGGAATATTTCCTGGAAGAATTGTATTTATGTCTGCGAGTTGACGCTCCATAATTTTTATGTTAGATACTTACGAAAATTTAATTATTATTATAAAATTTATGCTGTTTTACAGTGGGTATATTAAATAAGTGGTGTTAAACGATCGTAAGTTGTTTCGTTAATCCTGTGATCTACGAGTTGTCTCTTTTGTCCTGTGTGGCCGTAGCCCTTTTCTTGATAGAGGGGCGATATAAAATTAAATCAAGTGGTGCCCTTTTTAAATTCTATGTATATCTTTTCACCTGCCAAAACGCCTATGCATCCAAGTGCTTAACCGACCGACTGAGCTTCCGGCAAATTCCTTAATCTATGTTACAGCACTTTAGCCACAATTTCTACGATTATCCCTTTGTGCACGTAACAACTTTTTAAACATTTTTCAGGGTTTAACGTTATAGGAATCACGTAAACCTTATACCTAAATATATCAGTATTAATAAATATCATAATTTGATTCTTATGCCCAAAATGAAATTGTTGTTCATATTTTGTAAACAATTTTTGGGTTTTGAGTTTGTATTAAGGACAAAATCGTATAACTAACATGATATCATGAATGATGAATTATAATTTGGAGCCAGTTTGATACCCCAAAATGAAATTTGTTGCTTGCACTTTTATACTAATTTTGGAAATAATAAATAATCTTTTGTACATTAATAAAAAATCTAATATGGATGAATTCATCAATAATATTAATTTATTATAATTTGTGCTATCGTATAGTTTGTGACGTAATTAAAAATAAATCCACGAAAGTTAGGTCATCCGTTTTAAGTTGGTAAGTGGCGCGGCGCAACTCGATGTTCTGTTCGGCCGCGCGAAATCCCAACCAGTGGCGTAACATTGCATTGTAGTCTTTTACCTACAAGTTTTGGATGGCAATTATTTCCATAATACGTTAAATTAGTCTCGGGCTACCTAAGATAGGTGAACATTACTGGTTTAACAATGCAGTGTGTACCAAATTGGTGAAAAGGTTCTATTAATTTGCCCGTAAGCAATTTAATTGATTAGTTATATACCTATGTTTAGAGTTTTTATAATTTTTAATAGCACTGGAAATAAAATTAAAAGTTAGCACAATTAACAATAATTGAAACTGTATTCACATTAATTTAAAAAGAACAAATTATTTCAAAAATACGCAACTTAAGACAATTGAAAATTAATCAAGGTAAAATTCATTTTAATTAAAAATTAATACAATTTTTAGGTACATATTTACTTTTGAACTTTTCATAACAAAAACTTATAATAATTTAAGACAAAATTCAGATTATTTTAGTACAAAGTTAGAAAAACAACACAAACAATAGAAATTGTGTAACATTATTGATTCAAACGTTTAATTAAGAATATATAATTGTCAGTCATGGTTAATTAATCACCATCACCTCCACTGCAACCGGAATGTTAAAGGTCGTCATCACAAGAATCATTCGCAACATTAATTACAAGTTGTTCTGTGTGGCAATCCATCAAATTTTCATTTGCATTTTCAATCAGTTTCACATGGTAACATCTTCGTTTCCAATCGTCTTGCCTGATGTTGGAAAATTCGGTTAATTTCCACATGTCGTTCAGTTCTAAAGATATTCCATTTGGCTACATTCCCTTTCATAGTAGCCCATATCAGTTCTATAGGATTCAGATCGGGATGACAAAGGGGGAGCCTGAGTACTGTGTGACCATGTTCTTGCTTGAACGAGTCAAATCGATATTTAATAAACTGTGTTTATGGCATGTTATAAATTGATACAACTGCGGAATTGATTTTTTTTTCTTATCAGCCAAGATCATATCCGCTTTTTTCGAATTTTCTGGTAAATTTGGTAGGTAAGAAATCTGTTTCTCCTCCCGCGTGCACTAAAATAAGTCGTTGTCCTTTTGAAATTGGTTCCAGCAGCCCCATGGTAATGCCGTCTCTCCAACCCTTAGGTATTGTGTGTCCACTATGAACATAACTTTCGTCCAAATAAACTATAGGACGTCGTGCTTACCTGAAGAAACGAATTTTCTTTAAATATTCAATTCGCAGGTTTCTAATATCAGATGTTTTAATCAATATTTTTCTACTGGTTTCCGTTTTTTGCCACCTGAATCCTAAATTCCTCGTAATTTTATATAACGATGTCCTCTGTCCCTTCTATTTCTAATCACTAACAAGTTTCTCACGGAGTGATCCAATTGTCATTCAATGTTCCTCTGATTTATAAAAATTATGTATGATATTTTTGATTATCGGTTTTTCATAATCTTCAATATTTGTTACTATGTGTTTACGATTGCTTTCCATTGGCGGACCTTTAAATAGTGGCTCTTCGTGTGTGTTAGGAATGCTTTTGCCTAAAATGGAACTGGTATTAGAATCATGTATTACGCAAAAAACAAAAAATTGAATTACCTTACACACTCTGCGTTTAATTGTTCTGATAGAAACTCCTGTAGCATTACTAACTTCGGTTTTCACTTCGGTAAGTGGAGAATGACTATTTTTATTAGAACTATAATTAAAAACGTTGAACACAACTTCTCGTGCGAGGACTAAGTTTTTCGTTTTTCAGAGTAGAACACATCACAAATAAAACTTTATGCTTTTTCTTTGCACTTTGCCTTTCAAAGTTCAAATGCTTTGTAAACTTCATTTTGATATAGTTTTTATAGCCTAAAATTTCACTTGTAATGAGACCTTCATTTAATATTAATGATAACATTAAATCCTAAAAAATTTCTTTGTTGACCAAATCCCTAACATTCAAAGCAAAATTATTAACATAAAGGATGAAACATATCATTGATTTGTAGAAGTGTATACAGTCTGTTTTAACTGTACTTTAACATAATTGTACTGTTTTTTAATATAGTATTTAAAATGAATGTCAGTTTGGGCTTAACGCTTATATTTATATTGCACAACAGGGTAAACGTCTTTGCCCTTCTAACGCATGGCATTTAAACCAGGAAGCGGTGAATTAAGAAGGACACTCTTCGTTACGGGCATTGTAGTTTAGTTATACCTGCAACATAAAGAGGTAGGACTAGGTACGTCATGTTGGAGCACAATTAAAATAATTCCAATTAAAATGGTTAAGCAGTGACACTCAAACTGCTACGTTTATTTTTAAAACCATACAAATATATTTACAACATTATATTAAATGGTTTATAATTCTACAAATACATTATTACCTACGAACTGCTTACCCTTACTTATATTAAATTCACTAAGTTATCATTTTCATATATAATACCATAAATGCTAGGAAATTATTGGATAATTTAATATCAAAGTGCTTGGTAAAGTCGATTCACGCACAAATGCTTATTGTGAGATTTATCAAGCACAAGTGTTAAGACATTTTTGAGAAATTATACAATAATTTTCTTTGCACGAATGGTATTCAATTAGAGAATTGCCTTTCAAAAAACTGTATAATAAGAAATTCATAACTCAAAAATTGAGAAGTAAATCTAAATTACAGGAAAACTCAAAACCAAAATCCTCAATTATTTTTTCTACGTATTTTTTTTATATTTCATACAAAAAATAATTGAGAATTTTGGTTTTGAGTTTTCCTCTAATTTAGAAATTGTATATTTATAATATGGAATTTAACTAGCCGAAAATTATGATTATCAATAGAAAGTAATTAAAATTCATAATCAGAAGTTTACCAAAATCACATTTGTACTCCTAAATATGTTATTAATTATAGGTTTATTATTATCAAATACAAAGTGTGTAATTACGTGTGATCTCTAACAACGTGGTTTTAATGCTATTGGAAAATAATTTATGAAATAATACCTATTTAGTTTAAATTTTAGACAATTGCATTCATACGTAGTTGAGGCTGCACGTTTGTGTCTTCAATTTCAAAATGCCAGAAAAATGTTTGAACGAACATTACCACGAGCTTGCATTTAATGTGTACGAATATTTATGTCACCATAGAGAGTAAGCAAAAGGATCTTGCGTTACATAAAATTATCCAGACACCCCGTAAAAAGTTTAAAACAGATGATATACCTGAAACATACTATACGAGATATCATTTATGAGAAATATGCTCAAAAGGAAGTGGTTACATCAGATACGCTCAGAAAATATTAGCAGTAAAAGAATTACTAGTACCGTAAGCAAAGTATTGAATAACACTGGATTCAAATTTAAAAAAGATTACAATCGACCAGCGCTGTGTGAGAAAGGGATTGTTGCGTCTGCAATATTATAGTTTTGAAAAAAGTGCGTCCATAATATGCAATCATCTCTAGCAGTTATATTCCGAGATGAAACGTGGGTATTCTCTAGAGGATCACTGAAGAAGTCTTGGCGAGACGATACACCAAGAAATGTAAAAAATGCAAATTATTCTTCTAATGATAAAAGGTTCATTATATTACATGCAGAAAATCAAGATGGTTTCATTGAAAATAGCAGTTCAATATTCGCCGCGCACTTAAAATTGTTTGATAACCACGATAACATGGATGCAGCAACCTTTGAGATGTGGCTAGTTGATCAACTATTACCTAATCTATAAGAACCACTTTTAAACGTTATTGACAACGCATCATACGACTCACGTATTGTAGAAAAAATGTTATCTATTTAATCGAAAAAGTAAGAGTTGCAGAAGTGGTTAAAAACGAAAAATATTGCTTTTGGGGACCCAATACGTTCACTCAAAATAATAAACTACTCTACTTCTAAAAATTCTATTCCAAACATCGTTACGCGAAGTTCACCTAAATTCCAATGAAATTCTAAGTTTTAGATAAAAGCCGCACAATTGCGAAAATAAAAACCAAAACCTCAACGCAAAAATTATTATCTCTAATAACCAAAAATAAATGAAAATACGGTACTTCTTCCATTTGGACACAAAAATACGTCGCTACAATAAAACTAAACGTGATTGAAAATGTATAACATCCTAAAATTTACTACACGTCGATATCGGGAGGACATACCTAAATCACAAAAAATTATCCAGCTGCCATAACAAATAATTAAATTCGCTTACCTGTTTAGCAAATCAGGCACCAGCAAAAATGTCTACAATCGGTATGTTGATTCCTACAAAAAAAAGTAACTCCCAAAAAAAATTTGCGACTATTCGCAAAACCCTTGTATGCAAAATCAAACAACTGTTCGGTCAACGACCGACTCAATTCATAATTTGCGTTACGTTTTTTCACTTAATACATATAAATTCTTACTTCAGAAAATAGAAATCACCGTAATTCATTTGCAACCAGTCGTAATTAAATCAATTCGTCATCCAAATATGCTCAAATTCAAGAAAAATATTACATTAAACCTTTAAAAGTTATGAAAATGTAAACTTTCACCATTATCACACATAATAAAATACTTATCTTTTTTGGGTTTTTTAATGGTGTATTTTAAATTATACAATCTAAACGTTTCGATAACACTTACAGTTATCTTGGTCAGTAGTAATATCTGTTAAAATTGTTAAAGATGTTGTAAACAATTTTGTCAAAGTTGAAAAATTAAAACATATACATCAGCCTGCTATCAACATAACAGTTTGAGCAACGTATAAAGCCAACTATAGAATTAAATTTTAGTAAAGAATAACTAGGTCGTTAAAAATTAAATATGGTTAAACTGTCTTAAAGATGACAAATCAGAACACTCTCTAACGGCGAAAGCTAACAATGAAAAATGTCAGCCAAAAAACACATTTAACAAAATTTAACCAAATTATGATGTAAGTGTAAAGTTGTGAAAAACTTCAATTTCAAAATGATAGAAGCATTCAAAAATATATACACATGACATCAAATAAAATAATCCAATTACATCTAACGAAGTCAATAAGTGCAAGTGTACACACGAAGTCGTCCACAAAACTAACATTTGAATTAATTTACATAGATCCGCACACCAGATGCGAAACTAAACTCTAAAGGAGTTAGGACTGGCGCCTATCCCGACACCGAATCTAACGTCTATGGACAAGGAATGTCGATGCTCGACAACGATAACAGAAATTATTTCAGGGAGAACGAGCTAATATATGATCCATCAATTAAGGGTGTATTCGGAACCAAACTTCCACGGTAACTTCTCTAAGCCCACCGAAATGGGTGTAAACAGATCACTACCCCAAACCAACAAACTTTGTGGGTGCGGCGGCACCGTGAACAAAGGTGAGTCCTGCTATTACGGCATCTGTGACAAAACTAATTACTCGTTTATCCAGAATTCGGCATCTTCCCTAACATGTCCCACTATGTCACTCAACCAGTAACGAAAAAGAACTACCCAAATTTTAAATTGCTCAAAAACGGGTTAACTCGAAACTTGAACTGAAAAAATTGCATCATGCATCGAAACTGCGTTTCCTAAAAGGTACCTCTGTAATATGATATGCCTAAGAAAACGAATCTCAACTATAATGAACCTTAAAATAACCTACATAAAATCCAAACTCTTTGTCTAAGCTCAACAATTCTTATCGAAAGGAAGACGACAGTCTCGCGGCGATAATGTTTGCACAAGATGTATCATACAGTATAATAAATTTTATACTCAATTTAATTTTATAAAACGTAATTCCCTTTCATTTACCAAATTACACCAATATCAAAAATAGCGAGAACATTTATGTACCCAAAAACTAAGCAACATCCCTTTCACACTAATCCAGTAAAGACGGAATTACACTATCTATTGATACCAAAATCTAAACTAAATTTTTAATTTAAAACTCCAATATAAACTTGCTAAACAAACCAAAAACTTTATTTCATTTTCAAAATGGGGACTCTATATGTTCCATATATTAATAAAATAATTTCACATATTCTTCAACTACGAAAAGACAAAATAAAAGGTTACAACTAAAAAAAAAAATTTTCCAAACATTCATGCATTATTACTTTCACTTGCGCGAGTTTATACTACATTTAAGATGTACGGTACTAACAAATAATTTATAATTTCGAAAATTATCGTCAAATCTTTGATAAAATCATGGACACATGTCAAAGTAATTAAAACATTGTATTAAAGCACTTTTAAGTTCCAAATTTGAAATTCAAATTTATATATTTGATGAGAATTGCTTTTCTATAATTTTAAACCAATCAATGAATTTCTTTCTGGATAATACCATAGTAGGTCCTGTCAAATATAAAAAATTAAATATTATTGATACAACGTAAATGGTAGTTTAATTGAATATACAATTTCTAGTTTTTTTGAAATGCAACTCAATAATTGAATACCGTCTGTATGAAGGAAACTATTGTATAATTTCTTAAAAATATCTAACACTCGTGTTTGATAAATCTCATAGAAAGCATTTGTGCACGAACCGACCTTACCAAGTTCTCATAATTAGACGTTAAATTATCCAATAATTTCCTTGGATTTATGGTATTATATATATATATATATATATATATATATATATATATATATACAGTGAGGACGTTTAGGTTGGAATAAATTCAATATCTCGTAAAGCACAATTTTTTTCAAAAATCGCTCGGACCCGTCGATTTTATATTTTTTTGGGGCATATTTTGCGAGAAAAAAAATTTTATACAGGGTGTCTCAAAAAAGATTTGCTAAACAAATTTTTTTTTTCAAATTGCAACCCAATTTTTTTATTGCATTTTTGGATTGTCCTTACAATTCTAAACATTTGTCATGTAGCATGTGCTATACCTAAGTCCAAGCGTTTTGGAGTTATTCGCATTCAAAATTTAAAAATTGAAAAAAGATCATGAAGAAAACGAAAAATAAAATAATTTTTATAACGTTTTATTATATCGAAAACAAAGATTCATAAAAATAATTTTATTTCAGCAAATGTTCGAAATGTCCTCCGTTAGTCAACTAACGCCCGAAATGGTTCGAAATGTGCAGCAGGAATTTGTAGATCGATTAGACTATTCTGTCTACAGCTATTGTAACAAAACGCTTGCACAGGTCGATTTTATTTTCAATTACGCATCGTACGCTATTATTGGATGTACGAATGACGTCATCACTTTCGCGTACATGACGTCACTATTATTTTTTTAAATAGAACAACATGTTTTTCTCTACATTTTTAAATTCTACAACAATAGACGATTACAAAAATGTATAATACTTATTAGTCCAAATCATTGGTTTGTGAATTAGAGACGAATGTTGTATCAGAAATTTTTAGTTATAAAACTTTATTGAAATGACTGGACTAACAACGATGATAGGTTTTCATTATAATGGTTTTGTCTTTTGTTTTTTTTTGACATGTTTAGTTTTTGTTTACAATGCTAATGTCAAACAATAAGTACTGAATTGTCAATTACCTATTTGTTAAAGTTCTCAATAATGGTACGTTTAAGCGAACAAGAAAGAATTGAAAGTTTAATAATGTGTGGGTATGCCGTACCCAGCAAGAAGTTTGTGAATTATGGAATGATAAGTATCAGATCGTTCTATTTGTCAATCCACTGTATCGAAAACAGAAAAAAAATTTAGAGAATTTGGTCATGTCAGAGATAATTATAAAGGTCGTTCTGCAATTAGTGATGATGAGCAGTTGGATTTGCTCCTAAATGTTAAAGAAAATCCACACATATCCAGTAGACAACTCGCGGCGGAAAATTCATTGAGTAAATCTACAATTGTAAAATATTTGAAAAAAAATAAATTTCACCCGTACAAAGTTAATTTAGTTCATGAACTCAACGGAGATGATTTTGATCGAAGGATGGAATTTTGCGAAGTTATAATGGAGCGATGTAATAATGACCCACAATTTCTAAAACATGTAGTATTTACAGATGAAGCAACATTTTATTTAAATGGTACTGTTAATAGGCAAAACTGTAGATACTGGTCAGACACTAATCCTCATTGAATGATGGGCCCACACTCAGTATCCTGAAAAAATTAATATTTGGGCAGGAATTGTTGGCAACAACATTTTGGGACCATTTTTTATGGAAGGAATGTTGACTGCTGAAAAATATTTAGAAATGTTACAAAATGATATTATTCCAGCAATTGCTGCGTTATATCCAGATAATAACAATCCCACATGCCTAGTAATTTGATATGGTTTCAACAGGATGGTGCACCACCACACTATGCGCGAGAGTGCGTAATTATTTAAACGCTACTTTTCCCAACAGGTGGATAGGTAGGAGAGGGTTTAATGTGGCCAGCAAGATCTCCTGATACAGCCCCCTTGATTTTTACTTTTGGGGTTATCTTAAATCTAAAGTATACTCCAATAGACCTGCCAACATCGAAGACTTAAAGAGAGAATCCTTAATGAGGTAAGACTCATTCCGGAAACATTAAATGAAGTGTTGGAGGAATTTAAAACCGTCTTGTTATTGCCAGTTAGTCAACGGTATGCAATTTGAACATTTAATTTAGTTATCTAAGTATTTTGTTAATTATTTAGAATAATAAAAACTAAAAATTTATTAGTCCAGTCATTTCAATAAAGTTTTATAACTAAAAATTTCTGATACAACATTCGTCTCTAATTCACAAACCAATGATTTGGACTAATAAGTATTATACATTTTTGCAATCGTCTATTGTTGTAGAATTTAAAAATGTAGAGAAAAACATGTTGTTCTATTTAAAAAAATAATAGTGACGTCATGTACGCGAAAGTGATGACGTCATTCGTACATCCAATAATAGCGTACAATGCGTAATTGAAAATAAAAATCGACCTGTGCAAGCGTTTTGTTACAATAGCTGTAGACAGAATAGTCTAATCGATCTACAAATTCCCGCTGCACATTTCGAACCATTTCGGGCGTTAGTTGACTAACGGAGGACATTTCGAACATTTGCTGAAATAAAATTATTTTTAAGTTTACGAATCTTTGTTTTCGATATAATAAAACATAAAAATTATTTTATTTTTCGTTTTCTTCATGATCTTTTTTCAATTTTTAAATTTTGAATGCGAATAACTGCAAAACGCTTGGACTTAGGTATAGCACATGCTACATGACAAATGTTTAGAATTGTAAGGGCAATCCAAAATGCAATAAAAAATTGGGTTGTAATTTGAAAAAAAATTTTGTTTAGCAAATCTTTTTGAGACACCCTGTATAAAATTTTTTCTCGCAAAATATGCCCCGAAAAATATAAAATCGACGGGTCCGAGCGATTTTTGAAAAAATGTGCTTTACGAGATATTGAATTTATTCCAACCTAAACGTCCTCACTGTATATATATATATATATATATATATATATATATATATAAAACGATAGCTTAATGAGTTTAATATAAGGAAGGCTAAGCAGTTGGTAGGTAATAATGTATTTTTTATAAAAAATTCATACAAAACATAATTGAGAGTTTTGGTTTTGAGTTTTCCTGTAATTTGGATTTGCTTCACAATTTTTGAGTTATGGATTTGTCTTATTATACAATTTCTAGTTTTTTGAAAGGCAATTCTCTAATTGAATACCATTAAGTCACGTCCTCAGAGACAAAAAACTTCATAATTACAACGTTATAGCTTAAATGTGATGTGTTAGAACCACAAAGACATTTATTCTGTTGTGCAATGTAAATACAAGATTTTTACAGATTTTTAGTGTCCTTAGAGGGTGGTATCTGGTCTGATTTTTATCATTTAGACTGATGAATTAGAATTTTTTACCGTGTTAGGTTTATCAATAACTTAGTATGCTTTTATTTAATTGTAATTATGATAGTCCGTGAGAAACTACCTTTACTTACAAACCTTCTACACATACATAACGCACAAATCTCCTCTATTAGCAAAGAAACAGGCAGATGCTTATTGAACTTTGCCAATCCTAGCTTAAGACCAGCTCGCTAAATGGCTACAGAAGCACCTCTCTACTAATCAGAAATTCTTTCCTGTCCATCCAATTTTAATTACCTCCACACCTACAGAATCTTGAATGCGCTGCTATGACAGTTCGCACTCCTACTCCAATTGTATCCTTTTTCTACTATAACCCACTAGGCCCCGATACCAAGCCTTCCCAATCTCGTAATCCTACAAAACTTTAATGCCCGCCACATACAATTAATAGACTCCACGATCAAGAGGCTTTTAAAAAGGTGACCGGAATCTGTTTTATGAAGACATCCCCGACCACATTCCCACCTCGACATTCTAACGCTCTAAGATGCCGAGAAAATCATACACGGCATAATTTCCATTATAACGGAACTTATTACCTTAATAATAGAAGACCTCATTAAATACACCGAACACTCCTAAAGAAAAGTCACAACCCAACTTGATTACTGAAAGGTAAGTTCGAAACCATTTAACAGGCTGACCAGACAACAACAACCCCCAAAGCACATCTCACTAGCCCTTAAGACAACCATATTTCTACGGAAAGTCCAAAATGTTCAGCATGACCCGCAAATCGTTTATAGATCTTGACCAATGATACAGTTGGAAACAGCTTTGAAGAACCCCTGGAAGGCCGCATTGAACTATTCCGCAACCTAAACCTTCCCCAAGTCCAACTGGTCAACGAGAATCCGTTCTATGCTTCTGTCACGCCCAACCAAATCACCTTAAATTTTAAGAACGAACGCAACTAAGTCCCAGGTCGGAACGACCCTTTTCTTATAGACTTATTTCCCTCGAAGACTGTCTTGAAACATACTGCTTGACAGCCAATTCGGGTTTAGGCCCAACTAAACGTATTGTTGAACCTGCTCACAGAAACCACATGGGCATTCAATCGTAAGCATTGTACTCTGGTGGTCTTCTACACGTAAAGCAAGCATTTGACAGCATTTGAGTCCACGCGCAGAGGTTATTGGGAATATCCGTACCCTATGTATCTCAACTCATTTTTCTAAACTCCAGTTTTCGTTCCTGAGCAGCCGGTCAGTATGAGATAAAGCTGAAAACGTATTTTCGGAAACTTTTCAATCCAAAACAGGCTTACCAAGAGGTTCTGATTTATCCGTTATCCTATACAGTATTCACTCCAACCGTTTCACAACTTGGAGTCGCCGTGGCGCAGTTTCCAGGTGACACTGATTTCATTGGAACTTCACTAAAGCGGAGATCCGTTGGTAACCTTACTAAAATTTAAGTAATCCTCTTCCTAGTCTCCTAATCTTTCCTACTTCAATGTTTTCACTAAACCCAAATCAGTTTTCCGCTGTTCGATGTATAGCTACCAATGCTTACCTCTATGCCCATGCAAAAACCTAAATGCAACATCTTCCTTCCACCTTAGCCCATATACCTGACGACCTTCCCGAGGAAAACAATCTCTTGGTAACACTCCATATGTACACCGAATCCATCTATTGATAACGACGCTATATATATATATATATATATATATATATATATATATATATATATATATATATATATAATTATTTAGTTCGTTATTTGACTGGTTTATATTATATATATTTTTAAATTGTTGGTTTAAAGTCAATAAATAAAACACTAGAAGTGAAAATCATATTTCGACATCGGTTGATGTTATCGTCAGTGACAAATTGCTATTAAAATTAAATATTTAATTTTAAGTGGTGTATCGAGAGTTTGTTTAGGGAAAAAGTTGGTCTGAAGACTGAAGTGCATGGCACAAAATGAGTTGGGGTGATCGTAAGTGAAAGAGCAAGAAGATGTGTTAAACAGTACGAATTGGTATCTCCCCGGGTAATATGCGTTAGAATGAAAGTGGAGTTTCGAAGAATTTATCTTATAGCATCTTATGCACCGGTGAATGGAAAAAGAGACCAGGAGCATGAGAACTTCTGGAATGAGGTAGAGAATGTGTTGAATGTATGTAAGCCAAACGAAAGAGTGATGATAGTGGGGGATATGAACGGATGGGTAGGTGTACAGGGAGAATATACTGAACGCGTTCTAGGAAAGTTCGGAGACCAAAGAGTCAATGAGAATGGTGAACTCCAGGTGAACATCTGTGTGGAGAGAAGCCAGTATTCAATACGTGGTTTAAAAATAAAAATGTGCAAGTGTATACATGGCAAAGAGGTGAATCTAAAAGTATGATAGACTTGATGGTGTATGATGAACGGCTTAGAAACCTGGTGCGCGGATCGGAGTATGGATCATACCACTTCTTGGTTATATCGAGAGTGTGTTTAGAGCAAAAGTGAGCCTGGAGAAGGAAAGCAAACGTAGTGCGAACGTCCAGAATTAGGGTAGATAAACTAGTGGATAATGGTGCGTGAATCAAATACGCAATGATTGCTGCAAAAAGTGAGATTGATAAAAACCGATTGTATGGTGTACAGATTAAGAAACAAAGAAGCGAAGGAGGCAGTGAGAATAAATAAAGGGGAAGTGATGGCTATTGAAGGAGAGAAAATGCAGAATGATTTTCAGGGAAACAAAAATATTTTCTGGAAATGGGTCAATAATACAAAACGTGACCTAAACAGAACGCTGCAGTAGTGATGAATACGAGCAATGAAATAGTATGGGGCGATTGTGAAGTGAGGAAATGCTGACAAGAATATTTCGGAAAGCTGTACAGTAGTGTGAAAAATAAGACTGCAGTGTTAAAAAAGAGAATTTAGAAGGAATGGTGAATGAAACTGAGGATATTGGGATAAATGAGGTAGAGAAAACGGTAGGAAGGTTGAAAAACGGCAAGGGAGCAGGAGTAGATGAAATCACTGGTGAAATGCTAAAGTATGGGGGTGCAAAGCTTATACGAAGATTGTGTGTATTAATCAATGTATGCCTTATGTGTGGAAAAGTGCTGAGGGATTGGAAGAGCGCGATCATTGTACCACTGTATAAGGGAACAAGAGTGATTGCAAGAACCACAGAGGAATAAGTTTGCTCAGCGTGCCTAGTAAAGTGTTTGGAACAATTCTCATTGATCGAGTACGAGAAACTACACAAACTAAGATTTGGGACGTGCAGGGTGGCTTCATTTCAGGAAGAGGATGTCGTTCAGATGGTTGCTCTCCAGCAGGTGATCGAAAAGTGTTTAAGGGTAAAAAGAAAGCTGTACTGTGCGTTTGTAGATCTGGAGAAAGCATACGACAGAGTGAATAGGGCGAAGCCGTGGGAAATATTAAATGAATATGGCGTAAATAAAGGTCTAATAAATGGAATAAGGGCAGTATGCAACGGTAGTCGGGCATGAGTTAAGGTGAGAGGAGGTGTAAGTGAATACTTTAATATTGAGCAAGGAGTGCGACAAGGCTGTGTGATGTCACCGTGGTTGTTCAATGTATACATGATAAATGTGTTAGACAAGCATGTACCGATACAAATGGTGTAATGGTTGATGATGTAAATGTACGACTTCTGGTGTATGTAGATGACACATTCTTATTAAGTGACAGTGCAGATGAGCTACAAACCGCTCTGAGGAAGTTTGATACAGTCTGTGAGAGCATGTACCTAAAGGTAAACGTGAACAAAACTAAGATTGAGGTGTTCAATCGGGAAGGTGGAAAGGAGAGTAGAGTATTTATCCTGCAAGATGAAATTGTGGAGCAAATGGACGAGCTGGTATATCTGGGTAGAATATTTACTACAGATGGTACAATGGAGCAATCTATAATGGCGTGTTTGTACCATCAGTACTGTATGGAAGTGAGACATGGGTATGTCAAAAAATCACGGAAGAAAAATTAATGCCGTGGGTATGAGAGATTCCTGAGAAGCGCATGTGGTAAAACGAGAAGGGACAAGATAAAGAGTGAATGCATAATGACGGAGAGTGGAGAGGAAAAGCCGATGATGGATAGATATAAAAGTAGTACATTACGTTGGTTTGGTCACATTGACAGAATGAACAACGCAAAATTAACGAAGCAAATATATGTGGGTGAGGTTAGAGGAAAGACCAGGTCTGGTAGGCCGCGTAAAACTTGGCTGAATGCAGTAAAATATATAATAAAAGAAAGACAGATATACGCAGTAGTGGTATGTAGGGATAGGAAACCATGGCGAAAGATTTCTAAATAAACGAGCCAGGGATTGCTTTGCTACCCCGTAAGGGAATGGCGTGACTGTTATGTTTCAAAGTTTTTTGTGGGTCTGTAAGATAAAATTTTAATATGTATACGTATATAATGTTTTGACGAATTTTCAAGTTCCAAAATTAAAATTGGTTTTTAGATACCCAGTTATAAGAAATACCAATATAGCAAAAAAAAAATCGGAACATTGTTAAAGGTGAAAACAAAAGAATGTATTAAAGTTTACAATAATAGGCGTTTTGACGAAAAAATAACACAAAACAATTTAATACTTAAAACACGGTAAAACATAGATATAGGATATGCTATAGGACCAATACTTTACTTTGTCTAGAATTCAACATACACTACCTTCCACCATACAAATTTTGCCTGAAACATTTTTCTCTAGTTTCTACAATAACAGAGCTATTCTACTCCATCACACCGTTGGCTCACCCTGTACACTACGTATGTAAAGATTTATATTTATTTTAATATCAGTTATTATTAATTACCTACTTTTATACATTTCAAACATGTAGTAATCACTAAATATCATTGTTATATATAAAAAATTTAAGAAATGTTATAACGGTAATTACATTTATGGAAAAGTTGCAAAGTTCACACAAACAATACCGGGTTCATTATTAGCTCAATTAAACGCTACGCATGTAATACTAAAATTAATTTTAATAAAAAAAGATTATTTCCATCCTTTGTGCATTAATCGTGTTGTGTGTTAATTAATTTCATACATGAAAGGACAGTGTTATTAAATGAAGCGCCACGTGGTACCCCCCTTATGTTAGTGTTGAACCCGAAGACTTAGCTATCTACAAGTGCCATTGTCCTAAATATTGCGAACTCATCACGAAAACATGATTAGTCTATATGAAAAGTCGCTAAATTAAAAATCTCTCTAAAGTTACACACCTGATAAATGTTTTATATTGGAATATCAGATATGCCACTCACATTAGCAAGTATCAATGTATCAATAGGACATAGCAGCACGGGGAGGTTATTGTCGATGTTCATTAACGCAAACCAGTAGGGGTGGAATGCACCCGCATGTTGACGACGCTGGACTCCACGTGTCTAACAATGCAAGAAAAGTCGTCTAAAAGTCATGCCGTGCTGTTGAATATTCACACAATTCAATTAACCAGCCACATAAGCGTTTCGCATCGGCACTCTGTAAAAATGTATCGCGGGGTTAATTTAGCGATCCCCCTGCGGTTACCAAGTAACCTTCATTTAAACTTCTTGCAAATAAGCGCGCACAACCGTCAAATTCTCCACTTATCGACGCCATTAAGTGAACATCATCTTTAGATCCATTAAGCCGTCAATCCATTAGATATTATCCATTATCATTTTCAGCGTTGGTCCTACAGCAACGATATTTTACAACTTTTACACTAATGTAAAGAAAGTTCGAGTACTGACGAGACCATCAATCAATACAGATAATTTTATTTGAAAATTGAATAAAGCGGCATTAACTGGAGATAATAAAGGCAAAGCCGTAAGTCATTTCGTGAGCAGAAACAGATTTTTGAAGTGCTGGGGAGAACATAATGTTCGTATAACGTGCAAGTCACTGACGCCATCAGTCTAACTGAGCATTCTTTTGAGTTGTCACGTCCTTCTAATCAGATTCGACTAAATGTTAATATAATAAATTGCTTATGTCCATATAACCGGTAATGGAAAAAATAACACAACGAGTAAACATTGATAAATTGTGATTATTTAAGCAAAAATATGTCAAAGCCAGCCACAAAGTGGAACTACTAATTTCAATAATAGATAAACTTTAGACGTTTCAACCTTTATAATATTGCAATTTATATTTTCTACCGTGTATATATAGGTTTATAAATGATCTTTGTTTGCTTTATTACATACACTTTATTTGCAATTTTCCATAACTCCCTTTTGTACGTCATAGTTCCGCTTTGCCATTTCTAACAGTTATAATTGGAACAGTTGTGACGTGTGGAAAATTGAATGAGTAAACTGAAATGTTCTTGTTAATTAAACAACTGAAAGCTGTTGGGCTAATTAATTAATGATTTTTCAGTTTTTATATTTTATTGAAATTTAAATGGCCTGTGTACAATTCGCGCAAAGTGAACATCTAATAGTGCAATCTATAAAACTTAATCGCGGGGTGATATTGTCAATATTCAAGGGGTCCATTACACTTTGTGATTTAAGCATGCCGTTTGCAGTGTTGTTGTAGGGGCCAAATAGACTTGAATTAGATGTGTAGCCACAGTTCGCCTCTTGTAGGCTACGTATGCAGACAATTGCTCAAACTTCTTGGAAAGAATCCCGATACTACGTATTATTCACACTTCACCAATTTTGTTACATGTTTAAGTCTCCTAGGACTATATTACATTGAATTGAATAAATTGTTAATGAAAGACGTTATTCCATTTTAATGTATCCCTTGAAACTCGTGGATACTTTATTTCCATAAATTATTAGTACCAGTGGCGCGTGCGCCAACTTTGACGTGCAAAAATAAAAAGTGCGCCTCTACCTTGTTATAAAGAAATTAACAAACCTTGTTATAACATAGTAGAATTTATTTTTATTTTAACTTCTATCTTGCATACATTCTGTTTAGAATTTTTGAAGTTAAAATTATACTAATACTTACCGAAATGATCAAAACTGTTAATAGAAATGAATTAACATGGGATGTTAGATAATGCATAAAATTATTTTTAAAAGAACATTATACAGTAATTTTAAATTTTGAAAATTTTATTCATATATGTTGGAACATTGAACATATTTTAACAGAACTGGGCTTACGCGCCTTGTTTTTTGAAAATTGTTGTATTAACGTTTCAATGTCTAACTCTTGAGTTAAAGTAGACTCGATTGAAATGATGGCAAGATTTTCCAATTCGTTCTTGAACCATAGTAGAATGTAAATAGTTTTTAATGATTTTTAATTTGGAAGGAAAGGGAAAGGGTCACGTATTTCATTCCCGCCCTCGAACGGGCCGCTCGAGCTTTCCGAGCTCTTTCAGTCACAATCATGGATTCCCAGCATACATACATACATTACGTATATATGCATGGTGGGATTAAGGATGGGTGTGGTCAGGATAGGATCGGAAGGATCGGAGTTAGAGTTCTGAGGGGGAAAATACTACCCCAGGTGAAACGATCTTTCCGCTGTGGCTGTGGAAGCTGGCACTGTCAATAAAACTCGTAATGCCACAAAAATGTTTGGATAAGAATAATGTAAATTATTGGTTACAATGTAATTTACGGTAGTAATTGGCGAATAAGTGACACTTTTCTCCAAATTCTGCAAAAACTGCAATTCTTGCATCCCATTTATATCAAATTAATTTCGATTTTTATCACTTAATATGCCCTCAAGGTTTGTACAAAACTCTAGCTGTTCCGATTCAAAATGACTGTTAAATTCGGAAATATTCCATAAAAATTTGAAAATTGCCGCATAGGCAGATAACAGTTCGAATCTATCGTAAGATGTAGTAATATCTATCAAATTAAAAAAAACAATGTACTTAAAATTTTAATTCTTCATTTTGTATTGGTACATCGTCACGTTCGTAACTAAATTGTTTTGTAACTTTTCGAGGTCTTAAAACGTCTTCGTCTTTAAATTTAGGATCTATATCTACTGAAATCGGGACTTTCCTACTAGCTTCTTCTAATAAATCATTAAAACTGTTATATGAACGACAGTTTTTTTTTTAAATCAATAAGATTATTTAAACCAGCACGCGCTTGCACAATATTAACGTGTTGAGTTTGTAAAATTTTGGACACTATGTTAACTTTGTTTAAAAAATTAAACCACAAAATCATCATGCATACAAACTCAAGTTTTTTTTAACTTTTTAGTAAGTGCCATAGCTACTACATTCTTTGCAGCATTATCAAAATTTTGCGCAGAAATAACTTTCAAAAAGAGCATCGAATATTTCGCCTAGTTGATACCTTAAAGGTGTTACAGCATCAATTCGGCTCGACCATCTGGTATCTGACAACGGCTTTAAAGTCAAATTTGATATATGTTTTTCTTTCAAAATCGCCCATCGAAGGGTTGAAGCAGAGAAAACGTTATAAAGTCCTTGAACTGTGGAAACAGTTTTTACAAATAATATATTTGAGTTCATCGTTAACGACAAGGTTCAAACTATGGTTACAACAGGGTACAAAGAATGCTCTTGGATTGAAATTAAAATTTTTTTTTGTAAACCATTATCCTTACCATTCATATTTGCTTCTTCAATACTAGTTCCCGAATAGTTTAAATTAACGAATCTGATACGGGATACGGAACTTTCGTCCTCCACATTTCGTCTCCCACATTTCGTCCCCCACATTTCGTCCCTGCACATTTTGTCCCCAGACAATTTAGTCCCCGCACATTTCGTCTCCACACATTTCGTCCCCAGACAGTTTCGTCCCCGAAAGCTTGTGTAATAAGGAGGGTAATGACATAAGAACATACCGAAAAAAATATTTATGGATTTTTTTTACTTATATTGCATATTTTCAATACTTTTGCGCAATAAAGCATATTTTGGCAAATTAACTAAGAAATCAATACTCTATACTGGCAAGAAAATGTATAATAATCTTCCTCCTTTAATAAAATCATTATCCATTCAGAAAATCATAAAAATAGATCTAAAATATTTGAAATCTAGAAACAATCATCATTAAGGGATTATCAGATTAAAGCTTAAGTTGTAAAAGGTAAAAACATTTTTTTTTATTAACACTTTTTGGAAAATTTGTCAAAATATGCTTTATTGCGCAAAAGTATTGCAAATATGCAGTAACAGTAAAAAAAGCCACAAATATGTTCTTCCATATGTTCTTATGTTATAACATATTTCCCGAGGTCTATTCATTACCCTCCTTATCACACAAGCTTTCGGGGACGAAATGTGTAGCGACGAAATGTGCGTGGACGAAATTGTCTGGGGACGAAATATGTGGAGACGAAATGTGCGGGGACGAAATTGTCTGGGGACAAAATGTGCAGGGACGAAATGTGGGGGACGAAATGTGAGAGACGAAATGTCGGGGACGAAAGTTCCGCAAATCATCTGATACATGCTAAAATCTGTTTGGTGGCTGACATCGGGTGTACAGTCGAAATTTTAGATCTAACGTGACGTCCTAATAAAGTTATAACTTAGTTTTGGATTTTGTCAGTAGGTAGGATTGGACAGTTTTGGAACACACCACAATTCCAAGGTCCCACAATCTAAGGTTACACAATACCTAGGTAACTTGTGTGCGCCACTTTCCCAAGGTCGCACTTGACCAAAGTTACACAATAGCAAGTCAATCTTGTGTGTTACTTTCCCAAGGTCCCACTTGACCAAGGTTACCACATTTCCAAGGTGTCAAAATATGTAGGTTATTCATACCTTACGTTTTTAAAAAGAGACACATTCTCAAGGGCATTTGCGCCCTCTACCTACTCAGATAGCTATCTCACTTTTTCAAGGCCTGCTTATGTTATTTTTTACACTTGTCTGATACCACACTTAGAACACTAAACACAGAAAAAAGGAAAATGGTATGTTAATATATTTAATTGTTGTATGTACCAATGTAACCAGTTTATTACTCAGATATATGATTTTCTCTAGGAATAAAACATTTTGATTTATTACAAGTGCAAGAAGTCCTTTCCACTTCTGTATCATTCCACCTACGTGGACGTGGTGCAAGTAATTGAGCGTACGTGCAGTGTGGTGCCCATCGGAGATGTTCCTGTAGCGGAGTGTCAGATGGTCGCCGTTGGTTTATTCTAACTCCACACATGAAGCAATCAACCGTTTCGCCTTAAGATGTGGAAATGAACCCTACTGCTGCAAGCGATGAAGGTGAGTGAACTCCAGACCATGTTCTATACGTAAGTAAACGTTTATCGAAACAATTGTAATACTGAGGATAATAAAAGGTTGGTGGCACGTCGCACATTTTCTTACCGTAGAACACAGTAAGATACTACCAAAAAATAATTTATTATATACAATATATACATTATAAAAAAAATTAATTGCTCAAATAGTACACTTCACTGCAGAGTATGCATGAATCATCTTCATATACCTCGTATAGTATTGTTAGGAGTGCTCTACACGATGAGCACCAGTATTCTTGGTGTGACATGTGGTAAATTGCGATCCATCTATCCATATGTGTATGGTGGTCAACAACTCGGTAGTCACTAGGTTGCAATGCTTTGTAGCAGTCATAGTATAAATGCATCTGACCAGCAAGATGATAACGAGTATGAAGAGCAAATGTGTGGCAATAATATCCCAAATTACCCATGAAGGCGTGATGGTGGACGTAGCGAATTCGTTTATCCAGGTTGACAAACCATTCAGTATCCCACTGCACATCTTTATATGTATTCTTTAGCGCTCCTAATTTGGTAGAAGGCAGTAGTCCATTTTTTTCAAATTTCACCCAATTTGGTATTAGTGCACATCCTCGCCGCGCACTAAGATTAAAAAGTGATAATGGTTGGTAGCATTCCCTAACATCCCAATTATTTTGTACTGGGCTATCAGACATACTGACACTGTTGGATATAACACGATACTATATGTGTAGTTACCTCTACTTCTAAAGGAAGACCTGACCTGAAACATATGTGTAGGTAACCCAGTAAAATAACATGAATGACCTTGATATTGAGTAACCTTGGAAAGAGGGGAAACGTGAGAAGGGGAAGACATTGTAATTGTGGAACTCTTGAGGTTGTGGGAACCTTCAGGTTGTGGGAACCTTGAAAAGTTGGGGATGGAAAGGTCAAGGAGACAACCTTCAAGTTATTGGTGAGATCTCGCCAACCTTGAAGAAACGACGTGAAGGGAGGTCCTGAAACTGTAGGGTTGCTGAAATAGCTTGTAGTGTGGCGGCCTAGGTCAAGTAGATAACCTTGATGGACTTCGCGTTCGACTTTCACTCCGATCAGACGTGTTTGCGGGAGCTCGCGCTTGAGGTGAAAGTTTTGTGACTTGACGATTTTCATACCAATTTGTGAACATTTTTAACTGATTGTGACTGTGTTAACAAATAGTGACTATATTTTTAATAAATAAAGTGAAAAAGTGGCCCAGCAGTTAGGATTAAAAGTGAAAATTACGGTTTCCCGAAGAAACAGGAGTAAGTTTTCAAATTTATCATTGTTTTAACTGTAGGATAGGAATATTTTTGCATTTACGGATAGATACGTTTTATTGTCGTTTTAGTGTAGATTTTGGATAGAATTTTGGTTGTTTTATCGGAAAAACGCATATTTTCAGTAATTTAGAGAAGAGAAAGTTGGCATGGGCCACGCAATTACGTGCTCACGCCTGACGTCACGTCATTAAGGAAAGCCCGCATTCCTAAGTAAATTTGTATAGCGGAAATTTCTATATAAACTAAATATTTGATTTTATAAAATATACAAATACTTTAAATACATTTATCAGATTTCTTTTGTACAGCACAAGTAAATTCTAAAATAGTTTAATTTAAGTAAATAACTGCAGCCGGCGTGGCAACGGTAGGGTGACGTCAGCGGCTTGGGTACGCGGCTTCGGTCGCCATCTTTTTCCTTATATTTTAATTGAACCTTACATCCGATTCTTTAAAGTGGTACAAAGTTATCCCCTTTTTGTTCCGGTCGCTTTTAAATATATTTTAATTTTCCGATAGAAACACAAAATTAATTAAGAAAAGCGAGAAAGCAATTGGCAATGGGATAGGCGTGGGTAACGTGGTCACGTGCCCGCGCCATTTTGTGACGGTTAATCTATAATAAAATCTTTCATAAAACATGGATGGCGCAGATAGTGATGAGGGGTTTCAACGGGCAGGGAAGCGGAAAACGCGTTTAACAACTAGGATCCGCGAAACGACGGAAAACGTTAGGGAATGCGAGGGAAAGCTAGTAGCTAGGGGTAGGCAGGCTAGTTGCTCGAAACAGGGCCCAGTGGCGGAGGTAGACAGCGATAGCGACGAGAATACAACGGATCGTAATATCCGAATCCTGAGGAGCGACATCCGGGAACAGGAAACGATTAACGGTCGTATCGTCGAGGCATTAGACGCCGACACTGGAAATATTGAGACACTCACACCGGAAAAGATATTAGAATGCGAAATTAGCACTCTTTGCACATACGCGTCCTTCATGATACCGGAAGACGGGTCAAAGTCGTTTCCGGTGAGCAATAGGCGGCAGGTTCGCGCGCACCTGACTATGATAGGTGTAAAAATGGGTAAATTGCTAGGGATTATCGACGAATTAAGAACGGCGGTAGGCAAAAAGGATCGCGAAATTAAATCTATCAGGGAGAAAAAGCAACACGCGTCAAGACAGGGAAATGGGTCGCGTGCTACACCGAGCTTAGCGGAGGGTCTTACTTACGCGGAATTGGTTCGCGCGGGCCCTTCGAATAGAACGGAAATTGCGCCACCCGTTAACAGGAACGCCTTTAGCGTTAGCGTGATGGCAATTAACGAGGGAACCACGCCGGAGGAAGTAGGGAAAATGTTAAAAGAAAGGGTTAACCCCGCAGCGGAAAATATAGCGATTAAAAAGGTACGGCAGACGAGACAAGGGGTAATTGTAGATTGCGTAGGAAAGGGGACGCGGAAAAGCTTACGCGAGCGATCCAAGAGACCGGATCCTTACAGGGCGTGAAATCAAGAAAGGACACCCTCGTGTACTTTTCAGAAAGGTGAACAGGGAAATAACGGCGGACCAAATAATAGAAAATAACAAAATTCAACGGGGACCTGGTAGCTAAACGAGGAGGATAGATAGATTTAAAGAGAAATTAAGGAAAGGTTTAGGTTAGGCGGTAGAGGGCGCAACCCTACGCAGACGTGGTCTTTGAAGTTCACCCTGAGCTCCGTAAAGAGATTGTAGGGAAAGAGGTGTGTTTGGGATGGAGCAGCGTGACGGTGGAGGACCATCTTTCGGTCCTGCACTGTTATAATTGCTGGGAACAGGGAATCAGGCTAGAAACTGTAGGGATAAGGAATTTTGCGGAAGATGCGCGGAAGTAGGGCACAGGGCTAGGGAATGTCGCTCGCAGAGGACTAGATGTGTCCAATGTATGCGGGCAAACGAAGGTCGCCGCGAAAGGTTTGACGAACGCCACGCGGTGCTGGACTTTGAATGCGGAAGTCACGCGGCGTTAAAGCGAAGTATCACCCTAAAGACCGATTATGGACGCTAAAAACAATAAAGTAACGACCGGAGCGCACGTAAGGCGGCCGTTGAGACTAGCGCAATTAAACGCGGGCAGGGGTAAAGGGGCGACTAGTAACCTAGTAAAAACCCTAAAAAACGAGGATATCGACATCTGCTTCGTACAGGAACCACACGTGTACCGCGGAAAAATAATAGGATTCCCAACGGAGTACGAGGTAACCAGCGGAACCAACGAAGGGGCGAAGAGTTGCATCGTACATCACCGACAGGGGTTATCGTCGACGTTAGTCGGACAGCTATCGGACGAACTAATCACCACGTGCGAAATAAAATCCGTCGCCGGAAATCTTACTTTTTACGCCGTGTCGGTTTACTTACCGCCGACGGGAAGCGCATACGACTGCGACGAGCTCGTGGCTAAATTAGATCGGGTTACGCGCGCGCTAAACGGAAAACTCACGATTTTTGCGGGAGACTTTAACGCGAAGTCACCGCTGTGGGGGGCCCACGAAGAAGACGCGAGGGGCGAGGCGATTTGTGACATAATCGAAACTAGGAATTTAATATCGTATAACGACAACGTGAGACCGACGTTCGAGGGTCCCAGAGGAACGAGTTACGTAGACGCCACGTTCGGAACGGTAGAAATGTATAACGCGTCGCGCGAATGGAACGTAACGGAAGTAGAAACGCTGTCCGACCACAAATTAATCACGTGGATCATGGAAACTGACGAAAAACGAGCGACGAAGGTCAAACCGTGAGGTACTGTAACGGTAAGGCGAAGTGGGAAGAGTTCGACCGCGTATATCGAGCGGAAATAGGCGACATAGGGAAATAGCAACTCAAATCGACAGTGACGATGCCCTGGAGGAGTGCGCAGCTAAATTAAACGAAGCCGTAAGGGTAGCGTGCGAGGTTTCGATGCCTCGCAAAAAGAGCTACAGGAAAAGCGTGCCGTGGTGGACGCCGGAACTGCCAACCCTGAGAAGGGAAGTTAACCGGCTAGCCCGTAAATCGAGACGACACACTACGATCCCGGGAAGACAAGAAGAAAGGATACGGGAATTTCGCGAGATAAGAGCAAGGTATAAACGAACGATAGAAGAAACACGCACGCGGAAGTGGAAAGAGTACTGCACACAAAACTCCGGAAAGGACCCTTGGGGAACGGCGTATAGGATCATAAGGGGTAAGCAAACGGGAAGACGCGGCCTAACTACAGTTAGGCGCGAAGACGGGTCGATGACGACAGGCGCTCTAGAAACCGCGGAGACGCTATTGGAAACGTTCTTTCCGACGGACGACCGCAATACCGACGAGCCGGTTCACCGGGCAATAAGGAAGGCGCACGAAACACCGGGAATGTGCGGACCGGACGACCGAAGCATTACCGCGGAGGAAATCCGCAAAGCATTGAAACGCATGAGCACCAAAAAGCACCGGGACACGACGGGATCACACCGGACGCGGCGTTAAAGCGCTGGACGCTACGCTACGCCGTTGAAGATTTTCAACTCGTGTTTGGACAGGGAATATTTCCGGCATGCTGGAAATTACAAACGATGCGATTCATTCCGAAAGCGGGAAGAAGCGACACCACGGACCCTAAAACCTACCGGCCGATAAGTTTACTTCCAGTCATAGGAAAAGCCCTGGACAGAATAATAGCAACGCGTATAGAACACCACGTAAAAACCGCGGGAGGATTTAACCCAAATCAATTTGGATTCAGCTCGGGAAAGACCACCGTAGACGCCATAAGGAAGGCAGTCCGGGAAGTTAAAGCGGCGAGAGCGAGGGGGGATTACTGCGCCGGAAGCTACTTCAAGAACAGGACGGCGCAGGTGCAACTGACCAACGAGGTTGCGAGGAGGCGGGTAGAACGCGGATGTCCACAGGGAAGCTGTACCGGGCCGGTATATTGGAAGATAATATATGACACTATATTCAGAGCCAGGCTGCCTCCGGGATGCAGCCTAATAGGATACGCCGACGACACGTTATTAATCTCAACGGCCGCCCAAAGGTGTCATGTGACGCCTTTAGATAAGGAACATAAGGGCGGGAAGCGGGCAGTCCGCTTCACAACCTGCATCTGAGCAGGTTTAAAGTAACTCTTAAATTAGGAATAGGCGGCCGCAGGATTATCCGGCGGACAGCTGCCGCTAGGTAGCTTAGTTAAAGATAAGAAGGTAGGAACGGGCGTAGGATTAGCTTACGCACAGATGCGATTGCCGCATCTTAGACAATACGATTTAGGACGGGTACGGAATAGCCCGTACACAGGCACCTGCGGTGTCCTTAATTAAAGGGCGAGGAATGGCCGAGTACAGATGAGAGCCGCCGCCTCGGCGACGACTCCAACATCTTAATATAGGTAACACGTGGGAGGAGGCAAGCGGGCAGCGTGTTCTTTATTTGATTCAGGATTGCTTGCACAGGGTTTCACACTACCCCGGAGCTCGGCGAGCCCCTTCCCTACCCTAGTTAAGGAGCATTATTGTTGAATCAGGAATGTAAGCATTTCTACAGGGCGTTGATTGGACACCTGGAGGAATGTCGATAAAATACTACTTGTAAAATATCGATTATGGGACAATAAATATATATTGAATTGAATTGAATTGAATAACCTTGATGGTAGAAATAGTGGCGAAGGTAGGATATAAATGCAGAGGGAGTACATGTGAAAGCAGTATCGTATGTAATAGATACGGCAAGCGGTAGAAAAGGTGAAGACTGTGAGTGTTATTAAGGCAAGTGGTGTCGCTATATCTTAATTAACAATGTGCAGTATTTTTTAAATAAAAGTAAATCGAAGCATGCGTCTCTCATCTCAATTCAATTTTGAACCAGTCGTGAAACTTGGTGGATCTAAGAGTAATGGAATGGTGTTTGATAAGCAGGAATGGCACATACTTATGGATAATCAAGGGATAATTACAAATTATTTCTACACACTTGAAGGGACATGGCTACCTACAAAGATGGGATCGAAAACTATATCGTATGAAACTATTAACAAGAAGAAAATTATATGCAACTCTGATTGTGAAGAATCAGAAATCTATTTAGGATAGGAGTCTATAGAACAGTTATGGAGACTTCTTAGGATAGTTACGATTAGATTTAGTACCTACTATAGAATTTCATGCATTTAATAATAAAATAATACGTGCGGCGTCGGAAATGCATGATGTTGACACACAGGTTAATAGTTCCATTACAAGATATATTTGATCTATTTGATATAGCATGTGTTATGGAAATTGAAGAATTTTCCAAGGAGAAAATGGATATTGACGTAGAAGTTTCGAAAGCTGTCAAGTACTAAGTAGGGGTAAGGAACATATAGAGAATAGGGATAATAATAAATGTTTTAGTCAATATGTGGCTTTGTTATAGTGCAGAGTCGTGGCCTAAAGCTGTAGATTGTGTTAGTGCAGTGCAAAGACTAATATGCCAATTTCAATCATTAGGATTTGATGCTGAACGTGAAAAAGTGTATGGACGGGGCACGTTTAGTGATGGCTATTGAAATAATCTAGTTTATAAGTATGGTAGTCGAATTCGTCTGTGTGAGAAATGCTTTCAATCGCATGACGATAATGTAGAGTGCATTTGTTGTACTAAGCTATTAGTAGAGGACCTTAGAGAAATATGTTTGGAAATTTTTTTACATGAAATAGAATGCCATTTACCGAATTATATTTCAACAGATGACAACACAAGTGAAGGAGGTCCGCATTAATGAGCTCAAAAACGTAGTTCACGATGTAGTGGAATGAGAGCGAAAACGAGAATAGGAACAGTTAGATAGAGACTGTACGCTTTATGAAAAGAATTGAAGAGTAGTGTATAGTATTGTATGTATTAATATAAATAACAATTTAAAATAAAACAGAGTTATTTATTACATAATAATATTACAGTATATATAATTAATCGTACAGAACGTATTAAATAATGTCTTTGTTAGAAATCCATGAATTGTGAGAATTATCAAAACCTAACCATTTAACGAGAGACATATTTCCTTGACGTCGTATTACACGTTCAACAAGGTGAATGTCAGGATGTTTCACACTTTGAAGTTCTGGCTAATAGAAACGTCCTTGTATCTCTTCATCTCGACTATCACGTAATGTGTAGGTAATTGGACTTTAAACGTTTAACTGCTGATATTCGAAAGACTTAGTAACTCCAATTAGGTGTGTAACCCTTAGAGAATATGCTTTTATATTTGTTAATCCCTCACTTTAAATTTAGTCTTACGGTCAAGAACTTTATGACATTGTAAATGTTTCAAAATAGATGCAGAATTCTTCTCCATTACATCTATAGGTTTGAATCGGGTGGTTCTTTGCTTTCTTGAATTATAATCAACAACAATTTGAGGTAATATTGATAGCGATTGATTGTTTTAAACATTATTCCTTTAAGAGTGCGATTTACACGTTCAAATATGCTACTCTTCGAGTTGGATTAACTACTATAATCATTAATATTAAATTTTTTAATTACTTTTTTAAATTCAGTATTATAAAACCCCGTTCCTATATCAGTTTGTCGTCCTTTGCAAACCAGACAAAAGTTTATTCATTACATCTGCGACTAGTTTACTATTCTTGCGTTTGATGGTATAAGCTCAGACATATTTAGAAAATGCATTTATTACTACTAAAATGTATCGAAATCCTTTATTTACCCGAGCATAAGGTATTATCTCCACTAAATCAGTTTGAAACAGATCATTTAAACCTTTAAGTACAACACAACGCCGCGGAAAATTTCTTCTTGCTGGTATGTGCAGTTCTTCAACATCATCTTTACTCATTTTATCACTTTGGAATGTACTACGGGCTCTACATGGAACATCGTCGCAGTTGAAAACTGTATAAGCTCTAGTATAGTCACTTTAATTGCGGCATTCCTGGTTATATGGTAACCAACTACATCGCTAGGAAGCGCAAATCTTTTATCATTTGTGTTAAGCTCGACACCTGGATGACTCCACTTGAAATACACTACGTTGCCCTCGTTACAGGGAAAGGTATAGGTATCAACTACACCAGTAGGAATACTAATTCTCTTTTTAATGGCTATTCAAGAGAAAGAAATGGAATTTTCATAATAAAGATCACCAGTATGCTGAACAATATGTTTACCAAATTTATCTATTGTCATTTGATGATGAAGGTGTCCACCAAGTTTATCTATTGGCATCAGTGCTGGATATGTAGTAGTATCTATAGAGATGGTCGTTGTAACAATGAAATGAGATGAATATAGTTAGAGGCTTATAATAAGAGATCCTTCTTTATTACTTTCGCTTTACGTAATTTGTCAATTTTATATATATATATATATATATATATATATATATATATATATATATTATTTCGTTGTGATTGCTAGTATCTCCTGCCGACATTGATCTCAATAATTCCCAAACCAATCCACTAATTTATTCTGGTCATTCCAAGGTACAAAACAAATCGCTTTGTTATTATATCGTAATAGTTGCATTCTACCCCCTCTTTTGGAGATAGAAGTTTTTTAATGCAGTTAACAGTTCTGATTACAATTATTCTAAAGTAGGAATCTCGCCATCATGTGTGATCAGCAATCACAGTTTCTTCTAAAACTTGTGGAATGGCGTCAGGAACTAGAATACGTAGTGCCTTCCGTGTTCCAGATGTTTTCGTCGTATGTTGTAAACAAACTTCATGTTCATGTGCAATAGGCTCATTTTTTCCGAATTCTGAAGTAAGGGGTTCACCTTTGACGAGAGAACCATCTTGTTTAGTAATCAACTCAATGGCTGTGTTACATGCTTAAAGTGTGCCTCCATTGCACGCTCTGTAATTGCAGTATCTTTCTTTAAACTAGCGTATTTTTGTTGCACACCCTTGGGAGCACGCAAAATGTCTTGTACTAGGCGCTCCTCCATTACTACTGCATGTTTACATAACAAGTCCAGTATTTATAATGCGATGTAGCAGTCAAATGTCATATCTACATTAACGTGCTTAAGATTGGTGCTATCTTGTTGAAACAGAATTAGTAAATTCGCATTATCACGTATAAGCTATTTTGGAATAGAAGAATACGTTTGGCACACATAGAAACAATTATTGTTTTGGTGTCTGCCAAAACAAAAATGATCACTTATTTCATTTTATTTCTGGCATGCTACATCATCAAAAATCATTATTGAGTTTTTACGTGAATCACTAGGGGATTTAACGTGACTGTTACCACTGTATTCGAAATACCCGGTATTTTTTATAGGTGCTAGTAAATTTCGTAGGTACTGGTATTTGGGCTGATATAAAGATTTGCAGTATACATAAACATTTTCAAAACGTGAATCATTTGGATGTTCTAATTTTAGTAGACCACTATGTTTTGAGTATGGATTCTTGTTAAACGTGATGCCATAATTTTTTATAGATGATTCTGTATCTTGTGGAATGAAACGGATGTCACCATTGTAGTACTGAACCATAACTTGTATGGTGTAATATATATATATATATATATATATATATATATATATATATATATATATATATATATATATATATATATATATATATATATATATATATATATATATATATTATATTATATTATATTATATATATGTATATGTATATTTTTTTGTGTTGTTGTGTCTGCGTGTCTGAGTGTCTGCGTGTCTGCTCTGCGAGTCTGCGTGCCTGCGTGCCTGCGTGTCTGCGTGTCTGCGTGTCTGCGTGTCTGCGTGTCTGCGTGTCTCGTGCGTGCGTGCGTGCGTGCGTGCGTGCGTGCGTGCGTGCGTGCGTGTCGTGCGTGTTGCGTGTGTGCGTGTGTGCGTTGTGCGTATGTGCGTGTGTGCGTGTGTGCGTGTGTGCGTGTGTGCGTGTGTGCGTGTCGTGCGTGCGTGCGTGTGTGCGTGTGTGCGTGTGTGCGTGTGCGTGTGTGCGTATTTGCGTGTGTCGTGTGTCGTGTGTGCGTGTGTCGTGTGTCGTGTGCATGTGTGCGTTTGTGCGTGTGTGCGTGTGTGCGTGTGTGCGTGTGCGTGTGTGTGTTTGTGTGTTTGTGTGTGTGTGTGTGTGTGTGTGTGTGTGTGTGTGTGTGTGTGTGTGTGTGTGTGTTGTCATACGCATTAACTAGTATAGTAGTGAATTGTCAGTCAGTCTAAGTGTAGTTCTCGGTATAATAGCGATAAAAATGGTTCTGGATTAATTAACACCTTAATAAATAAATTACCCGTAGAATTACATATTCCTGGGTACAGATGTTGTGGTCCGGGTACCCGTTTACTGGAACGATTAGCTCGGGGTGACAGAGGTATTAACGAACTGGACGAAGCCTTTAAACAACAAGATATTGCATACTCCCAGTCAAACGATCTTAGGCATCGCCACATAGCTGATAAGGCTTTGCAACAAAAAGCTTGGAATAGATTTCGTTCCTCAAACGCCACCTTTAGAGAAAGAGCAGCTGCATTAACCATAGCCGGTATAATGAAAGGAAAGGAACATTGGGAATGGGAAGCAAACCACGACGTAGGAAGCGTTGTCACATAAACTGACCAATTTCGTTCAACAAAGCAGTCCTTCTAGCACGACGTCGTGTTGGTGGTACTCTTCGGTCATCCTTTAAAATCTACGGTACAATAACTTAAACGTTTTAAAACAAAAAAATCTTGACACCCAAGAGCAGAATATGACCAATACCGAAACGTGGTGATTCATACCTCTTATTCCCCTATTTGCAGCATTAGAAGCTTTAGGTTCTCTGAGTGGAGGTTCAGCCGCAGTTGCAAAAGCGGTTACTGACCAAAAACCACGTCAAAAACGTTAGAAAAACCATACGACACAATCAAGCAATGGAAGCAGCTACCTTAGGAAAAGGCTTATATATAAAACCATATAAGCGAGGTTTAGGCCAATATCTACAACCGTATTCAAAAAACTCCCACTGTAGCTACCACGTCACGCTTTAAGCATCGTTGAGCTATCAAAACTTGTTGAGAAATTAAAAATCCCCTACTTTAGAGGGGTCAAATTAAATACGAAATGAATGGAATAGTGGTAGATTCAGTGACGAAGGTTGGATTAACGTCTACAATGAAAGGATTGGTATCATTGACACCCAACGATCTCGCTCATCATGAAAATGCGGGTTGGTTTCCTACCTCAAATAGCACACTAACAAATGCGTTGGTGTATTTTAATGTTTGTGTAGCTTTGCGAATGCTACTCGGCTTTGCGGAAGATTACAATAAAGTGATATTGAACATCAGACAAGAATTGGTTTTAATTCGCAGTAGCATTGATACTGATGCAGTAATTTCAACTGCTGCAGATGAGGCAATAAAAGTTAACATAGATAAAATATATTGGAAAGTTCCGCACATCATTCCAGCACTAGCGGAGGAATTGGTGTTAACGAAGTTCATTGATAAAAATGTAAATACCCCAGTAGCATTTAGAAGTTGCGAAACACATATATCCAGCTGTTCCAACAACAGACAGACATACATGGGCAATGAAAGCATCGACTAGTATAGAAACACCTATTATCGGATTTCAAACGGGAAGAGAAAAACGTTTTTATTTCTTTAATTTGTTGTGTTAAAAGGGTTCGCTAGAGAGTGTATAAGCGCGAATAAAAATGTATATACCTCCCGTTTGGAAATTACATAGTTTTGAAGAATGCGGGCCCTTAATGCACCACCGCCGTATTGAAAGGGGTGCTGAACCATGCTGTACATAAAAATATTTTTATTTCTTTCATTTTGTAATTCAAAAGGATTCACTAGCAATCGTGTAAGCGCGAATAAAAATGTACATAATTACCTCTCTTTTTGAAGTTACATAATTTTTAGGAAACGCGCTCTTAATGCACTATTGCTTGTAATCACCTTTTGGTACTAGTCCAATCGTGTTTGGTTTTAAAAATGTGCGTTGGAATATTTTCCTACATGCTCCTGGCAACGTGACGCTTTCATTAAATGGACTGACGGATCCCTCCTTTATCATCAGTTGTCTAAATTTAAGGCAAGACTGCTAATATATGAACATCCGATACACAATATTCTACAAACCCTTTCTGAAAGTCAAATACTTAGTTTTCAGACACTTCTCCCGCATGCCACGCTAACATGCTTCTCTCTCGTCACACCTGAGGTTTCATGGGTCGAAGTTTCTGTGGGTAGAATTGGACCGATATTACGTTTTCTGTTAGTATTATCAGAATTTTGATAAAAACACACGAAGATTAGGTTGGTGTAAGAGGGAACCGTCTTCCAACTTTTCCCATACATGGTTTCCAAATGGTTCGGTGACCCTTTATCTACAGATATATAACACAAGTGATCTCTACCAACATGGCTGTTACACATTTTAGAAAATACCTCTTCGCAAATATGCTTCCTGTTGTTGAAGTATATAGCAACACATTTTTCACACCGACTAATTTGAGCACAAATATTATGTCTTGTTATCAAATCATTTTTGACCGCGGAAAGTTCTGTTATATTCTTCACAGTTAACTTTGGCTCCTTCCTCTTTTGGGCATGGGGATGATTGTTGACTTGCAGCACACGTACCCCAACAGCGATGCTCATTCTTGTGGTCAAAAAGGCCATAGCATTCTTCACAGTAATAACTATATGCAAATACGGCAATTAATGATGTTATGACACTGTAATTACCGTCATGATACAATAATTTGAGGCGCTTCCCTACACCCTCACCCTGGAACATGAGGTCACGACCTTTGCCACCATAAAGATATACAGTTAATTTGTACTCTTCAAAATACCTCTGAAATTGTTGTAGTGCTGCTAATCCACACCCATTTGCTGGTATCATCACATTCACTTCAGAATCACGAAGGCGATTATAATTTGGCTTATTGTCTACGTGTGTTTTACTGACAACCAACGCACGCGGTAAACACAAAATATCTTTATTTCGTATGGTTATAATGCCACGGCGTTTGTCGCACTCCTCCTTATAACTGGTGTTCAAACGTGGCCTACCTTTTCCCGTGGGTAATTGTACAGTCGTTACACGCAGACAGAAGGTCTTTTTCTGAAAGCAGAACGAGAGACCCACCGTATCTTAAGGGGCCAAATCTTACACCCTCTTATTAACAATTTGGGCGAGAGCTTTTTTTATCCGTTTTAAGGGGTCGACACGTTTAGGTAAGGATTTCAACTGAAACTCCAAAGTACGACCGTTTAAATTAAAGCGACGCACTTTAGTAGTTATATCTTTTATTATAAGAAACCTTTCCATCTTAAACAGTCATAGATTATAAACTCGCAGAATATATCAAATAATGTCTCTTTGTAATGAGTTTCCTGAACAAATTCAATGTGTACAGTTAATGCAACTAGGTATATTAATTGTACTCCGACCGCCAATAGAATGGTTTACTGATTCCTATAGATGTTTTCTGTAAGTTTCCTATAAGATATCATTAAGATAATTATTGTACTCAACTGTTCATATTTTAAATGGTGAAGTCACATAAAAGCGTTTACTTTTGAGATATTTCGAAAAACTAAAGTACCTTCAACGTCTAGGCGGCTAGCCATTGGGTTCATATTATACGTATAAGTAGGTATATTTCTAACCTTAAGCTACACCACAACGTACCAAGCTGTATTACGGACCGGTATTAGCAATCGGTATTATTGATTGGTATTACGGATCTGTATTACCCCTGAATTACCCAATTTATAGAATTTGAAAGATTTTGAGAACTTTGACTTGGGTGCTCGAAATATCTTTAAAAAAAAATCGAAATATTTCTTACCAAATTCATTCATATGTGTAAATATTTAGGAGTATAACACAATTTCTAAATACATTTTTACTGTAAAATCACTCTGAATAATTATAGTTCACCTATAGAAATGCAGAATATGAAATTTTTCAGTCCGAAAGCAAAGCAGAAAAAATCATTATAACCCATGCAATAATAACCAAAATTTTCTTTCTGCATACCACAGCCAGTATTTGAACATCTCAACCAGCCCGATTGAACCCGAATTATCCAATTTATAGATTTTTTCCGAACTTTAACTTAGGTGATTGAAATATTCTAAGCGCGTTAGTCCAGCTTTTTCAAACAAAAAAATCAATTTTCTCTAAAACGGGTCAGGCTTAGCAAAAAATATATAAAAACCCGGACAGCAACCCCTCGGTCGACTTATTTACGTATCTGCCACATATATCAAAGTCAGCAGGGGTATTCTTAGAAATAGATTTTTCAAGTCCATTGCAATAAAACTCGACCTTGAAGAACTTGACTCAATTTAGCCAATACAAGAACCATTTAACCTTGACCTACTTTTTAGCACAGGCAACAACCTTGTTTCCATAAACTGATTCTATTTTATAGATTTGTAATGATGCCCTGCACGCAGTTGCCACGCTGCGTACGCACTACATGGTCGAAACCGTTAAAACACGTCAAAAAACGTCAAAAACGTCAAAAACGTTGAAAAACGTCAAAAAACGTCAAAAAAACTTCGAATATACAGATACACAGGTAAACAGACACAAAGAGCCAATACAAGAACCATTTAACCTTGACCTACTTTTAGCATAGATAACAGGCTGTCAGATTTCTATGAATTGTAATATGATACCCCTGCAGGCAAGGTAACCTTGAAAATTATTTTCTTAGAATTTTAATAATTTTTATTCTAAGAATTGCCACATGACGTTCAATGAACTTAACCTTGAAAAATTAAATTTCCCACCAACACACATGTCCCTGAAAATTTTCAAGGTCAAATAATCAACCACACCTTCAATGGACTTGACCTTGAAAAATCCATTTCTAAGAATACCCTCGCAGCATTATTAACGTTGAAAGTTGATTTCTAAGAATTATAATAACTTTGATTCTAAGAATTTAACATATGACCTTGGCTGGATTCAGTCAAGAAGGTAAAATTCTAACAATTGCTTGAATAAACGCGCGTGACGTTGAAAATTTTAGCAAATGGTGGGGGTTGCTAGATAGAAAAATAACGTGTAAAAGAAACCTTTCATTTCAGTTGCTGTCTTGGAGTTGTTAACAACCGGGATGATTGATTGGTTTTTTATAAAATTTTCGATTGCCTTTGGGATTAGTGATTAGTACGGTTAGGTTGCACTTGAGGATTATCTATTTTCTTGAATTTAAAAACTATGGTTTGCAATAACTAACAGGGGCAGTTTGTTATATTAGGGGTAGCTCCCCAATTTGATATATGTGGTAGATACGTAAATAACTCGACAGGGGGGTTGCTGTGGGGTTTCAATTTATTGTTGACTAAGTCTCACACGTTTTCGAGAAAATTGATTTTTTTTTTGGTTGAAAAAGCTAGACTGACCCGCTTAAAATCTTTCCATCACTTAAGTTAAAGTTTGAAAAATTTTTAAATTCTATAAATTGGATAATTCGGGTTCATTTGGGCTGGTTGAGGTTTTGAAATACTCGCTGTGGTATGCAGAAATAAAATTTGGGTATTATTGCGCGAGGTATCATGATTTTTTCAGTTTTGCTTCCGGACTGAGAAATTTCATATTTTGTATTTCCATTAGGTTTAAATTAATTATTCAGAGTGGTTTTACAGTAAAATTGTATTTAGAAATTGTTATGCTACTAAATATTGACATATATGAGCAGTATACCGGTTCCTTACCTTTCAATTTTGTACGTCACAAGCCCCGCTCACTGGGGCACCTTCCCCATCACTTTTTTACACGCCCACGTGGGAGGGGTATTTTTTGTCGGATTTTTTTATGCTACGTGGGATCGTATTTTTTTCACCTGAGAATAGTGTTAATTAGGATCCGTTTTTATCAAAGGAGATTGCATAATTTTTATTAAATTTCTTTTAATCCCACATACCGATTTTGACCTAATTTATTTATGCATTGGGGGCTGTATTATAATGAGGAGCCGTAGTCTTGTTAGACGGGTCTTGTACGTGGGCGCATTCGTCAATGTTCGGATAGAATCGGTTATCTTCGGGGAAGTTTGGAGTAGGTATCGCCGAAACAGCCTTCGCAGCCGTCTTAGGAGAAAATACCTCAACCAAAAAGGAGATTAGATTTATAAACATGCCCCTAGGGAAGATATTAGACTGTCAATACTCGTGCGCTAGTATTGACCTAACCACACTCTAATAGCTTCCCTAGGAGCATGACGAGTGCGCCCACACACAAGACCCAAGGCCTGCAGCATTCTCGCTTCTCGCGCGTTTCGCTCTTTAAAGTGTAACCGTCATCGAGTGAGCATTATTACAATGTATTATTTATTAGAATACTATTTCCAGCCAGGCATGGGAGCCAAGGCAGGGGTGTGAAGGCCCGAAAGCAAGTTACGAAGTCCTATGTCTGTCTTATGAGTTAGCAATAGGTCTCTTACTAGAATGCAAGTTTAAATTTCTCGCAATAAGTAATCAGAATGTAAACACTTAAATACAAATTCAAATTTCCCACCAAGGGACCAGGGTCTAAGACCCGAAAACAAGTTGCGAAGCCCGATGTCTGCCTTATAAGTTAGTATTAGGCCCCCTCATTATAATACAAGTTCAAATTTCCCCTCATAGATGGCACCGCAAACAAATTCAAAATTTTGGTCGAGGGGCGTGGGACTGCGAGTAAGTTACTAAGCCCTACATCTGCACTACAAGTTAGCATTATACCCCTTATTACAATACAAGTTCATATTTTCAGCCATAACCTGCAGATACTTAAATACAAATTAAAATTTTCCGGAAATGGGACCACGATAAGGGGTAAAGCCCCGAGAGCAAGTTGTGCAACCCTACACCTGTCTTACAAGTTAGAATTAGGCCCCTTATTATAATACATATTCATATTTTCCGCCAAGAGTACTGCGACAAAACACGAAGGACCACGAACAAGTTGTGATCGCGACAAGGAGCGAAGACCCGAGAACAAGTTGCGATGCCCTACACCTGTCTTACAATCTCGGTTATGTTTGGGGAGGGTAGGAGTGGGGATCGTCGAAACAGCCTTCACCGAAAGCCTCGCGTCGCGAAATTTTACTGTTGCCATTTGACATGGTCGGTCATTTTGGTTTTTGATACTTTATCCATGTCGTTACCCAACCGCGTTAATATGCTGTTTTGCGTGACACGTGGTTCTTGCAGACGCTGTATAACATCCATAGGTGGAATAATCATCTTCAGATTGTGGTCCATAGTTAGTCAAACAGATTACCCAGAATTCCGCCAAGTAACGGTCCTAACAGGTGCGGTAGAAATGCTCTGTCCTTCTGTACGAGAAACTGTTTCTTCTTTTTTATAGATTCACCTCTCTGTGCCTGCCGCCTTAAAGTGTGCTTATGTTGAGAGAGTCGCTGCTTCTGATCAGTTGACAGAGGTACACGACCTTTTAAAATGTTATGTGCACACTCGCAAATGCATTCCACCTGCCTACTGTCCAGATATTTCAATAAAGCGTCACACTGAACTTGATTTGGCTAATGCCTGCAGGATATCGGCGTTTTGGATTAAAGCGTCAACCATCATATATGATGTAATCTTTATGACTGTGAGGCTTAAACCCTTTTTTCGCTATATGTACGTGACAGATACCTTGAGGTCCGAATATACTTGTTCTATAGCGTAGCACATCCGGTGTATTCTGTTTTAAATCGAACAATAAATATCCGTGCGGATTAGAAGTAGCATCTTGGTACGCAGCCTCTAAAAATTTAGGGTTGCCAGGTGAAATCTGCCTTGCTAAATGCTGTATCTGTGCCCTGTCACGCGGATTCTTAACCTTCGCCGTCCCAAAATAAGTTTAAAAGATGGAATCCCAAAACCGGGTCAAAATTGACCCAAGTTCAAAATGTTGGAATTATTTCCATTTTATACTTTTGCAGCGTATTCTATATATTTTCGTCTTTAATAATGGAATTAAACCAAACAAACTCAAAACCAATAAATTTATTCTACAAAAAAAGTTACTATAAATGATTGGACACAAACAATAAAATAGAAAAAGCCAAGAGCACATTCGAACAAAATGTCAAAGTACTTCCTCAAAACCTGCAAATATTGTTTGGTTGTTGGTATTTTGGCAATAAACGTTAATATACTATTTCACCTTTATAATGGTTCTTCATCTTCATCTTTTTGACAGTAATGACAAGTAATCTGCTTCTTTTCGATAATGGTGCTATGTTTTGTACATACAAATTTGTGGCATAAATCACACTTATTAGAAAACTTATTGTCATTACCACGACACTGATGACAGCGGCCTCTTTTTTTTTCCCTGCGTATCAATATCTTCTTTGGCCTTTTTTGCAAGTTGTATTCCGGTGCTTTCTATTACACTACAAGTGGCTCTAGAAAATCCTCTTCCGTCATGTATAATTTGATTACTTCGTCGTAGGATATTGTCATTAGCCAGCGATGAGCCAAGTTCTTCAAGAAATGACTTCCTTCTGATTTTTATTGATGATTGGCTTAACCAGTTAGGATTTTTATTTATCCATATTACAAATGCATTGTAACAAGCAATGTCAAGAAAATTTAGAAAGAGCCGCAGAGGCCATCTTCTTGTGGCTCTTTTGGTTGAATATTCACGTACTATTTTGTCCAAAACGTCTACGCCACTTTTTGTATCATTGTAAGAAAGAATAATTTCTGGCTTGAACTTTTGTCTTCTCCTGCTATTTCGTGTTCATGGTGAAGCGAAAATATCAATACCACGAATTTTTTAGGTTTAGTAACATAGGAAACTAATGTCACGTCCTTTCCAAATCTAAAATCGGATGAAAACGTTGCACGGGAACCAATATCCAAAAGGCATTTTGGTATGTCTTTTCTATTTTTACGCAAAGTTCGAATCAATGTTAGATTTTTTCACAATAATTCTTCAGCCAGCGTAATGTCAGTGAAAAAATTATCGGTTGTAATGTTTCGACCACTTCCATACCAATGACTTGCTAATGTCTTAACTACTCGTTGTCCCTGATTTCTTTCAACGGCATTTCCTTCTTTTCCCAAATAAACTTGGAAATTGCAGCAAAAGAAATTTTCTGCATCGCAGTGCCCAAACTTTTATCCCATATTTACCGGGTTTACTTGGGATATACACTCTGAATGGACAACGCCCTCTAAAGGAGACCAGTTGCTCATCGATGGTTCCGCAAGCCGATGGAAGTACGATTCTCGACAGTTTTTGCTAAGATATCAGCCACTTCCCGAAGAGTTTGGTTATCTTCCTCTTTTCGTTGGGGTCTTGTATGTAAATCATCAAAACGGATAAATCGTAGTATATCTTGGAATCTACTTCTGCTCATAATGGCTCGATATATAGGTCGATTGAAAGACAGATTGCTTGTTGACCATAAGCTATGTGGATTTTCTCTAGCTTCTCTAAATCGACCAGTAAGTATAAGTATTGCAGAAAGCGTTAATTTCTGTTGCATCGACATTCACCCACGGCAATTTCAATTCGTTTCCACTTTTCTGGTTATGCGAGTTTACAAAATTATTTGCTCTTTGATTAGTATATTTTACAATTATGTCTATCATTTTTTTTGAAATAAATAACTTGAAACAATCAATCACTGACACTATGTTTTTGCTTTTATCTGTAAGACCTTTGTCGAACAAATTCAGAAACTCTGTTCCTACCTTTTTTGGGAGCTAGATACTTCCAAGTGCGGCCAGCCACAACGATATCACCATCGGAATGTTCCTCATCAATGTTGTTGTCACTGTCGTCTTCTTGATCAGACATAACCACACTTTCATTTTCTAAAACTTCAAGTGGAATATTTCCTCATGTTCTTCGAGAATATCATCGGTTTCTGATATATCACTATCTTCAGAAGGCACATAGGCATCATCTGAATCATCCATCAGCGCTTCATAAAGTTCTTTTTCAGACAAAGGTCTTTTACGCACCAAATCCATAGTTATAAAAAATGCGGTTTCACCACTGTAAATATAGCATTATAAAAAAACACATTTGAACCACTGCATTGTATGGTCAACTGATCAGCATAAAACACTATAAAGTTCGGCTCAGTTACTTACTCGCTCATTACTATTATTAATTAATAGTTCTTACTTTTCCCTTATCTAGCTCAGTCGGAATTTTGTACTTGCAAAATTGGGATCGGGGTTCGTTAATCAGGCTCTTAACACGTTGAACAAATAGATTACACAGATTCATATATATATTTTATTCCCTATTTAATTATATTTCTATATTATGTAACTTAAGATATAAATACAGGCAAATTTGTAATTCTTCCTTCTCCAGGTGGTCTTTAGGCGCCAGCTGTATAATATCTCACGTTCGGGTGTCAAATGTAATGACTTCCTCGGTTGATCTGCAGTCAGGTGGTCCTCTGTAGTTTCTGTAACGTGACGTTAATAGAAGGGTTGGGGTTTTGATTGTTAGTTTTTGTCTTTTAACTGTTTTAATTTATACTGGTTAATTTTAATATAAATAAATTAATAAATAATTTTATCTAAATACGTCCCTGTATAAAATACAGAAGCAGGTAGTCAGATAACGCGATATAAACACGTGCGCGATAAGATGGGTTCAATACTCGGCCTTTAAAATATAATCGATATTTTAAAGAGGTCGTTAAAAGTGTAAAGTTTTATACCTGCTTTTCTTATGAGAATAAACTCAGTCCCATTTACATTCAATTTTGCCCTTTTAAATAAATGAAAGCTTTTCTTATAAGAATAGCGTTTATACGGTAGCTGCGGAATTTATATTTCTTTTACGATATTAATTATCTTATACCGGTTTTATTTAAACAAAATAAAAATTACAAGCTTTTGTTATGTTGGCCGTGTTTTAAAATATAAAACCTTCGTTTTCTATTTTAAAATAAAATCCTTTCTTTCGCGTTTAACAATCACGATATTGTTTATTTAAGACAGGAAACTATCAGGTAGTCTCTGGTTTACGGGTAACAATCTTAATGCTTGTGAAAGGTGCAACTTACGTTCTTACGATAGCGGTGGTGGTGGTTTCGTTTACTTTACGGGTGGTGGTTTTAACTACTAACGGACACGTCTCGTGTTTACGGTTACGTTTCTATATTACTGGATTTTCGGCGTTAACGAGGTGTTCTACTCAATCTTCCGACGAGGTTTCAATTACAGGTATCTGGCGGTCGATGGTACGTTTGTCGAGGTGTATTGCGTGGTGGTGTTTGTGTAAATTTGTGTAGGTTGATCTCCTTTTGTAGCAATCTGGGCAAACCACCCGTTATACTAACAGTAGGATTTCGTTCGGTCTAATGGAATGTCGGGCAACTACCCTTCAAACTCCACTGTGTAGGTGTGTATATGTAGATCTCCTTTGTAGCAATCTGGGCAAACCACCCGTTATACTAACAGTAGGATTTCGTTCGGTCTAATGGAATGTCGGGCAACTACCCTTCAAACTCCACTGTGTAGGTGTGTATATGTCTGATACTAGAAGAAATACGTTTGGTAATAGAAGAGTATGTCGGGCTTACAACCCTGCATATCCCTATAACCAGGTATCTCAACTTACGTACTTTCAACGTTAGATTTCTGCAACTTCTAACCTTTTAACTTCGGTGATGCTATCAAGTCGCGGAATCGCGGTTTCTACTCGGACGACGGTTTCAGGCGGCTGGTTTACAACAGGTAGTAGTCGGCGCGAATGCGATTTATAGCACACGGTAAAGAAAAAGGAAAAAACTCTCTTCTAGCAGCGCGTGCCGCGTTTTTTATATATATTCGCAAGGGTGGTTACTAAACTTTTTGGTGAGCTTCCGTAAGCCTGGATTGGTGGAAGATGCTCTGACGTATCAAAACTTGTAAACGTTTTGGGATTTTACGTCTGGAGGGAGGATGCATGATTAATTATTGTGCAATTATATGCAACGTTATGAAATCTGTTTAATTTTTACTAGAATTTCTACGAATCTTTATAATGTCTTGCACCTGTGCATTTAGCGCGTCACGTTATTTTACTAAATTCTGTGAATCGGTATTGGTATTTTACTTAGCAAATAATTAATCATGATAGGAAAATTTTATAAAGGACGGCGTCTTGTTAATAAACTTTGGGAACTAATTAAAAATAATAATAAATCGGGATGTCTGACGGCGTCCCTTTACATACCCTCCTTTCGTCGGGGTTTTCGACGTCCGTCCTCTTCACTTTGATTCTGGTGCCTGTAGGTGTGAAGAGTCCGATGCGACGGCGGTTTCGGCGTTTTCTGGCGGATTGTCCTCTCGGCGGCTGTTGTGCGGGCGGCGGCATTTGGTGGCTGTCATTGACTTCCTGCAGTTTGATGTCTGCAAGTTTTCGGTGATCTCGTTTGTTTGTCGGAGGTGTTCCGGTGTACCTGGCGTGCGTGGTCTGCCGTTGGTGTGGAGGCGGGGCGGCGAGTTCCCAACTGACGTCCATGGGCGTCGGTTTACGAGAGCGGACGGTGATGGAGTTCTCGGCGTCGGCGTGGGCGGTCGGTTTCGGATGGGTGATCTGTCCCTCTCCGGCGAGTTATCTAGTGGCACTGGGCGGTGGGCTATAAAGGCGGCTGGTAACCCTTCTGTCCCGGGTTGTCGGTAGCTCTTCGGTTGCCAGGGGTTATTTTCGGGCGGCGTCTCCTCTCTAGCTTTCGTATCGGTGCCATTTTGTACTTATATCCGTCCTATTATCATTTTCCATATTTATATGTTCATTTAAGCGCGGGTAATCGATGACCGTTAATTTTGCTTTGTCTTCATTGGTTACGCGCGTCGCCTGGTTCGTGACGTCAATTGCTGTCTTCAAATCCTTAACGTGTGTTTCTCCGCGGATTTTTGCGTGCTGGGTTCTCGGAGTTCTACTATCACGGGCGATTTTATTTTGTGGATCAGGTATGGTCCGTCGTACTTTTCCGCTAATTCTTCTTCTATAAATTCGTTGAGCAAGGGCAGCTGGTCCTTTTCTAGTCCTTGGATTCCGTTCAATCCTCCTTGGACGTAGCTTTGCAACGGATACGTATTCCTGAAATTTCTAATTGTTTCTGGTGAACATGGATAGCGGCCTGGAGATGTTCAAGTACGTCTAGTCCGATCACGATGTCGGTAGACAACTGTGGTATGTAGTAACCGGGTAGCTGGAGCGTTTGTTTCTCTATGTCGGCGGGGAAAATGTACAAGCCGCGGGTTTCTGCTAGTGAACTGTCAGCTAGGCGTACGGTTGCTGTTTGTAGCGTGCTCGGATATACTTGGTTATTGATCAATAAGTTCTTTACTTTCTCTCCTATATACGTTCTCGACGCTCCGGTGTCGATTAATGCATTAACGGGTGTATTAAAGATTACAATCTTAAGAAATAATCTGTCGTCAGAGGGACGGTGGGACCATTCATCTGGTTTTCTCTGGTTAAATTGTGCTACGGTTTGCAGCCAAGCGTGCCATTCGGTCGAAGACATTCTCTTTCAGGTCTGGAAGCCGGGGTGATTAAAGTTTCCTGGTTGTTCTTTACCGGCGTGACCAGTTTTCCGACTTCGGGCAGGGGCAGTCACGAGATAACACATCTGTCTTTCCACATCTAGAACAAAATGCTTTGAAGGGACCTCTACAATGCACCTTCAGGTGTCCAGGTTTTCCACATCGCCAACAAACGTCTTGTCTATTGTACGGGTCGTCTCTGGTGCTGGTCTTCTTACGGTGACAACAGTAGTTTCAGGGGACCGGGCTGGTGGTTTATCGGTTGCAGGAGTTACGCTATTGAAATGTACTTTCGGTCGGTTATAACTGGGAGACGGCGAATGCGTTGGTGGTGGTAGCATTTCAAATTGTGTAGCTAGTTCCAGGAGTCCGGTCAGGTCGGTAAAATCGTGCTGTCGTATGTAATATTTGTACTCTACCTTCAGATTATCGTAGATTCGTTGTAGTTGAGCTTCCGGGGACAGGTTTCCGTGACGTCGCGTTAGTGTCAAGATGGCTGTAACATATTCAGCAGCTTTTTCTCGTGGTCGTTGCAATCTGTTTCTTATCTCTTCTTCAATTTAAATTGATGGCGTGGCGGTAAGAATTGTAATCTAAAACTTTTAAGAAAGTCTTGCCAGGTCGTCCAGGATCTTTGATTGTTTCGGTACCACAATAAGGTTGGTTCTTTTAATAGCTCCGGGAGTGCGAGTAAAGATCGTTGTCGGTGACGTTGTAACATGCTTGCAATTCTTCGATTCTTTCAAGGAACGAAATCGGGTCACTTATCCCATCGTATTTTACACCCCATTTGCGTATACGATCGCAAATGTCTGCGCGTCTGTTTCTGGGTGGCCGGTAATATTTTCTGTCGGTGGTGACGGTATTTGAACGGCTGGTGTAACAATTGTGGATGTGTGTGCGGTGACTTGACCTTCTCCGGTGCGTATGTATTTCACTAAACGAGCTCTTAATGCCTCGACGTTTCCTCAGTTTCAGTTTATATTTACGGGCTTCTTCCGTTAACTCTTCTTTCTTCAGGTGGTAGATCCATCCTACCTTCGTGTCCGTTTCTTCTGTAATCCTCGGTATACTCATTCTGAAACAATTTGTTATTATTCCTGAAAAATGTATATATAAAATTAATTTAGTGTTGCCCGGCTTCTAGTGTTCCTCAGTTGTTTCTGTAACAGAATTTATCTATTGTTCAATGTGTTTTCAGGCCGCACGTTCGGGTGCCAATATAAAGTTCGCTCAGTTACTTACTCGCTCATTACTATTATTAATTAATAGTTCTTACTTTTCCTTATCTAGCTCAGTCGGAATTTTGTACTTGCAAAATTGGGATCGGGGTTCGTTAATCAGGCTCTTAACACGTTGAACAAATAGATTACACAGATTCATATATATATTTTATTCCCTATTTAATTATATTTCTATATTATGTAACTTAAGATATAAATACAGGCAAATTTGTAATTCTTCCTTCTCCAGGTGGTATTTAGGCCAGCTGTATAATATCTCACGTTCGGGTGTCAAATGTAATGACTTCCTCGGTTGATCTGCAGTCAGGTGGTCCTCCGTAGTTTCTGTAACGTGACGTTAATAGAAGGGTTGGGGTTTTGATTGTTAGTTTTTGTCTTTTAACTGTTTTAATTTATACTGGTTAATTTTAATATAAATAAATTAATAAATAATTTTACCTAAATACGTCCCTGTATAAAATACAGAAGCAGGTAGTCAGATAACGCGATATAAACACGTGCGCGATAAGATGGGTTCAATACTCGGCCTTTAAAATATAATCGATATTTTAAAGCGGTCGTTTAAAAGTGTAAAGTTTTATACCTGCTTTTCTTATGAGAATAAACTCAGTCCA
>JARFJB010000007.1:160000-187500 GCA_036346205.1 Vesta saturnalis
GAATGAGCATCGCTGTGGGGGTACGTGTGCTGCATGTTAACAATAACCCCCATGCCTAAAACAGGGAGGAGTCAAACTATGAAGAATGTAAAAGAACTTTTCGCGGTCAAAAATGCTTTGGTAATCACAAAATATATAATATTTGTCATCAAATTAGTCGTGTGAAAAAGGTATTTTGTAAAATGTGTAACAGCCATGTGGTAAGAGATCACCTGTGTTATATGTCCGTAGATAAAGGGTCACCGAATATAGCAGACACCGTGTTTGTTTTTACGATCTGGAAACCATGCAGGAGAAAACGATGGAAGAAAGAAGTTTATAATCTATGACTGTTTAAGATGAAAAGGTTTCTTATAATAAAATATATAACTACTAAAGTGCGTCGCTTCAATTTAAACGGTCGTATTTTGGAGTTTAAGTTGAAATCCTTACCTAAACGTACCGATCCCATAAAATGGATAAAACAAGCTCTCACCCAAATTGTTAATAAGAGGGTAGAAGATTTGGCACCTTAAGATACGGTGGGTCTCGTTCTGCTCTAAGCATTTAGAAAAAGTACCTTCTGTCTGCATGTAACGACTGTATAATTACCCACGGGAAAAGGTGGACCACGTTTGGACACCAGGTATAGGAGGAGTGCGACAGACGCCGTGGCATTATAACCATACGAAATAAAGATATTTTGTGTTTACCGCGTGCGTTGGTTGTCAGTAAAACACACGTAGACAACAAGCTAAATTATAATCGCCTTCGTGATTCTGAAGTAAATGTGATGATATCAGCAAATGGGTGTGGATTAGGAGCACTACAACAATTTCAGAGGTATCTTGAAGAGTACAAATTCAAGATGAAAAGGTTTCTTATAATAAAATATATAACTACTACAGTGGGTCGCTTCATTTTAAACGGTCGTACTTTGGAGTTTAAGTTGAAATCCTTACCTAAACGTGCCGATCCCATAAAATGGATAAAACAAGCTCTCACCCAAATTGTTAATAAGAGGGTAGAAGATTTGGCACCTTAACATACGGTAGGTCTCGTTCTGCTCTAAGCATTTCAAAAAAGGACCTTGTGTCTGCGTGTAACGACTGTATAATTACCCACGGGAAAAGGTAGACCACGTTTGGACACCAGGTATAAGGAGGAGCGCGACAGACGCCGTGGCATTATAACCATACGAAATAAAGATATTTTGTGTTCACCACGTGCGTTGGTTGTCAGTAAAACACACGTAGACAACAAGCTAAATTATAATCGCCTTCGTGATTCTGAAGTGAATGTGATGATATCAGCAAATGGGTGTGGATTAGGAGCACTACAATAATTTCAGAGGTATCTTGAAGAGTACAAATTAACTGTATACCTTTATGGTAGCAAAGGTCATCACCTCATGTTCCAGGGTGAGGGTGTAGGGAAGCGCCTCAATTTATTGTATCATGACGGTCATTACAATGTCATAACATCACTAACTGCCGTATTTGCATATAGTTATTATTGTGAATAATGCCATGCCCTTTTTGACCACAAGAATGAGCATCGCTGTTGGGGTACGTGTGCTGCACGTCAACAATCATCCCCATGCCCAAAAGAGGGAGAAGCCAAAGTTAACTGTGAAGAATGTAAGAGAACTTTCCGCTGTCAAAAATGATTTGATAACCACAAGAGATATAATATTTGTGCTCAAATTAGTCGGTGTGAAAACTGTTTTGCTATATACTTCAATATTTGCGAAGAGGTATTTTCTAAAATGTGTAACAACCATGTGGGTAGAGATCACTTGTGTTATATATCTGTAGATAAAGGGTCACCGAACGATTTGGAAACCATGTATGGGAAAAGATGGGAAACGTTAAGACAGCGAAAAACTACAAACCCACACGTCTGGCGACAGTTTGTCACGTACATTAAAGAAATAAATATACCACGAGAGTTTATCGGAAATATTCGAAGACGTAATGTTACTGTATCACCTAACATTGAACCGAGCCTCATAACTATAGGTGAGAATTACCATGCCGATAGTGAATCGAGGGAAACCCCGTGAAGATCCTTTCGAAGAAGACTTTCACTAGATTGGGATACGTAGAGAACATAACATGGATGCTGTATGCTATGATCCACAGCATCCTGCCGGGTTTGCGGGTATAACACCTTTAGTTAATGCTGTAAAGGGTAGACATGGTGAAGTGAAAAAATGGCTGCAGGCTCAGCAGGCTTCATACAGCTGTCAGAAAAAATTTCCGCGAAATAAATATATAGTGAGCAAAATTTACGAGCTGTGGCAAGTAGATCTTTCCTATATGCGAGCTTTAAGTGAACACAATAGTGAATACAACTACATGCTAACGGTTATTGATGTGTTTATCAAGAGGGCCTTGGCGAGAGTTCTTAAAACGAAGACAGCACCATCTGTAATTGAAGCATTCACCGATATTTTTAAGGAAAGTGGTAATACACCGGCAAATCTACAGACGGATAAAGACAAGGAGTTTGTGGCGGTCAGTGTACAAAACTTTTTCCAGAAACAAAATATCAATTTCTATGTAACAAATAACCCTGATGTAAAAGCATCTGTAATATGAAAATGTAAACTTTCACCATTAACACTCATAATAAAATACTTATCTTTTTTGGGATTTTTTAATGGTGTACTTTAAATTATACAATCTAAACGTTTCGATAACACTTACAGTTATCTTCGTCAGTAGTAATGTTTGTTAAAAATTGTTAAAGATGTAGTAAACAATTTTGTCAAATTTGAAAAATTCAAACATAAACATAAGCCTGCTATTAGTATAACAGTTTGTGAAACATAAAGCCAACTATAAAATTTTTTAGTAAAGAATAACTAGGTCATAAAATTAAATATTATTAAACTGCCTCAAAGATGACAAACCAGAAATGTGTTTTTTGGGTGGCAAATTTCATTGTTAGCTTTCGTCGTAGAGAGTGTTCTGGTTTGTCATCTTTGAGGCAGTTTAATAATATTTAATTTTATGACCTAGTTATTCTTTACTAAAAAATTTTATAGTTGGCTTTATGTTTCACAAACTGTTATACTAATAGCAGGCTTATGTTTATGTTTGAATTTTTCAAATTTGACAAAATTGTTTACTACATCTTTAACAATTTTTAACAAACATTACTACTGACGAAGATAACTGTAAGTGTTATCGAAACGTTTAGATTGTATAATTTAAAGTACACCATTAAAAAATCCCAAAAAAGATAAGTATTTTATTAAAAGCATCTGTAGTTGAAAGATTTAATAAAACGTTGAAGACTAAAATGTGGCGTTATTTCACCCACAAAAATTCCTACAGGTATATTGATGTGCTCCAAAAACTTGTGACTGCTTACAACAATAGCCCTCATTCAAGTATAAGGATGACTCCTGCGGCTGTAAATGATGCAAACATTTTGGAAGTGTGGAATAACCTGTACGCGAAAGACTTAGGCACATCACGTCAACCTAAATATAAAGTCGGTGAACATGTTAGAATCGCCAGAACTAAGTACATCTTTGAGAAGGGATATGAAACGAACTGAAACGAGGAAGTTTTTACAATTAGTGCAGTGATAAAAAGAAGACCTCCAGTTTATCGCATAAGCGATCTTAATAACGATCCTGTTGCTGGTACTTTTTATGAGGAGGAGTTGCAAGTTGTTACGGTTGATAAAGACGCTCTATTCAAAGTCGATAAGATTGTAGCTGAGAAGGGCCGCGGGCGATATAAACAATACCTTGTCAAGTGGCGTGGTTACAATGACAAATTTAATAGCTGGGTATTAGCTTTGCAGCTGAGAGACATATAAAATTGAGTTTTATCTTACCTTATGAAGTAATAGTTCCAGGACGTGTTTTCCCGACAATATGACGTCAAGTTTTATTACACAACTGCCAAAACGAATAAAGTTAAAAGGCTCCTAGGTTGTAGGTATTTCGGAAATTCAGTACCCTTGTTCTTTTGCCACTGTAAGTGCGAGAGACAATTCAATTTATTATAGAACTGATACATCCCCAGGAGAAGAGGATGTGTTAGAGACGATATTAAAAAAGGCTGCATCACATTTCCAACACGACAACGAGAAAGCGATTTATTCCGAGGACGGATGGTATGTATTACGTTTTGCCTCAGGGAATTATGCCAACATAGAAGAAATTGCCAGTGAGCTAAATAATCACGAGCTAATAAGTAAATTTCTACCAATCGAATAGTATAATCTAACTAAGCGTGTCACTACGAAATCAAAAACCTGCCTTTCGCTATTCGGATTCTCAACATTTAGCTTTACATCTGGGTTATCGACCGTATCAAAACATAGCTATGGAACCAATACCCCCGCACCCCGCTAGTATATGGACAGGATTACCAACGCAAATGTTTGTTTATTGCGACATCGTTGAACCGCAAAATGTGGGCGATGTTTTATCTCCGCTTATCCGTATAATAAATATTACTTCTAAAAACTACGCTTACGGAGGTCATAAAGATGTGTTTTTTTCGCCTGCACACTACATGCCCGTGATGACACGGGAATTTGAAAACACCGAGATTAATATAAAAACAGATACGGGTGCAGCAATGCCATTCGAGTTTGGGACGTCGTGTCTGAAGCTACACTTTAATAATGGTTTGTCCTTATCAACAATATTATATGAATCAGGCCGGTAACGAAATTGGATCCATCTACAGAGGCGCACCATATCAACGTGGTCACGTAATAGGAAGCTGGCTAGGTGGTATATTTAGAAGTACAATACCGTTATTTGAGTCTGGTGCAAAGGCCATTGGAAAAGAAGCTTTCAGGACAGGTGCTAATATTCTTGGTGACGTCATAGAGAATCGACCTGTTAAGGAATCGTTTCATGAACGATTCCACGAGGCAGGTAGAAATCTTAAACTTAAAGCCGATGAGAAAATCGATAAAATGATGGAGGTTTCGGGCTATGAAAGAGCACATCTGGCCTATAATAACCAGCCACTACCGAGAGCTGTTGCCGCTAAGAGGAAGAAACCTACTTACGACGATATGTTTTCAAGATAATGGCTGTTCTACATGCTCAATCATGTGAATGCGTCAAGTCCGAATTGGATCTGTTCACTTTACCGTCGACGCAGACAAGTATCGAGGGTGGTGAATGCATATTTTACAAACCCTTATCAGCTCTTAGTGATGACGCTACAATAGAATTTGTAGTACCCGGAAATGGAAACGATTACATTGATTTAAGTCAGGCCATGTTGTACATCACAGCTAAAGTTCTGAAGCAAGATGATACAGCACTTAATGGTGCGGATACTGTAGCGCCGGTAAACAATTGGACGCATTCGCTGTTCTCACAAGTGGAGGTTTATTTAAATCAGAAGATGGTGAACCAAACAACACCTACGCCTACCGCTCATATATCCAAACGTTGCTAAATTATGGAAAGGAGGCCAAGAGTTCACATCTAGCTTGTACCTTATGGCACAATAATACAACTGGTCAGATGAATACACTGGGAAACGCAAATAACGGTTTCTCGAAACGTCAAGTACTTGCAGTCGACCAGCAAACAAATCGAGATGAGTGGTCACGTGCACTCGGATTTGTTTCATCAGGAAAAGTTTCTCATAAGTGATGTTGAATTAAAGGCTAAATTTGTACGATACCTTTAGTCTAATGGCGGCTCACGCTTCAACTTACAAGACTAAGAATTATGGACGCTAGTTTACTGGTGAGACGTATGCGAATCAACCCCACCATCCTAATTGCACACGCTAAAGCTTTAGAAACAACTGCAGCAAAATATCCTGTTACAAGCACCGACGTAAAAGTGTTAACTATACCTACAGGCATACAGCGAAAATCACTGGATAATATCTTCCTTGGCCAGTTACCTAAACGATGTATCGTAGGTTTTGCCGCAAATAGAGCCTTCAACGGTGATTACCCCTCAAATCCATTCAAATTTCATCACAGCAATATTAATTACATGTCGTTATATATTGATGGTCAACTAATTCCTTCGAAGGCCTTACAACCAGACTTTACAGCTAATGGTTTATATGTAAGGACATATCACACCTTATTCTCCAGCACCGGTATTCATTTTTTGAATGAGGGAAACGATATATCGAGAAGCGATTACCCCAACGGCTATTGTTTAATGGCCTTCGACCTAACCCCTGACTTGTCTGCAAACGCTAGCATACACTGGAAACGGTTTCGCCTGTTAAAAGGAACAACTCTGGATCACAAACGTCAGTATCCAGTAGCAAGTAAAAGAGGATGAACGCATACTTGGACGTACAAAGGTTTTGAGGTGTTGATAACGAATTCATACCGAAGGAAATTGCCGTGATTACAGATCATGGTTCGTTACTGCTGATGCTGACAAAGTCACCTTGGGATTATTTTATATCAAAGCCCATGTCAAGACAGATAGGGCACTTAGAGGATAAATATCACGGCTTGAAATGACGGTCAGGGTATGTGACATACAACGATTTCCAAGAGGAGCTGATAAGAACTCTGCTACCGTTTAACAAAATTCACGTTAAGGATAGTGAAAAACAACGGTTTTTAAGATTCCGTAACAAACCAATACTAAACTTGGCCGAGATTGGTTGCATCCTCCCCCCCGCTTAAAAATTGAAAAAGGAAGCAAAGTCGTATAGCTGTTTAAACCATAAGATCAAGGAGCCTATGTGTGCTCTGAAAAACACATTATTACTGCAAGACTGGGCGCGTACAAACTCCAAAGATGTATGCGGTACAAGTGCTGAAATGTTTGAAATCGATCCCGAGTCACAAGAATGTATTTCGACTTGTACGTGCTTCTAATCAGCTGCCACGACACGCATCTAGACCTTGTGCAATTATTGTAAGCACGGATCCAGCAAACAAGCCAGGTCAGAATTGGACTGCTATCTTCATTGACGAGGATGGTAATTGTGAATATTTTGATTCCTTTGGACGACCCCCGCTAGGTTACCATTTACGTTTCCTTGAGAACAATTCTAGATTGTTCCGCTACAACAAAACAATACTACCGGATTACCATTCGGATGTATGTGGACTTTACACGATAACATTTTTGTATTTTAGAATAAATAATATACCAATGCTTGATTTTGTAAATAAGTTTTTCACTACATGTTTAGTTATAAATGCTTGTTTTTCAACCATTCTACTCTGGTAAATAAAAGCATTTTAATAGTTTAGCTGTTTTAATGAAGAGTTCCGTAACAATAGAGGCGTGCATGATCAACTTCTATTACAGAAAACAATCGGTAGTTTAAAAACTAGATGGCGCTAAAAATCAATTTTAACTCAAAGGGGGTCAGGGCGCTGACCTAACGCAAGCCCCGTCTTAAAGTTAGCATTAGGACCGCCTTATTAGAATACAAATTTTTATGACAGCGGCTGTACCTGCCTTATAAGATTAGGTTAGAACCCACATACAATTGCACCAAGGGGGCCACGATAGGGGCCAAGTCCCAAGAGCTAGTTTCTGCACTTGCCTTATAAGGTTAGGGCCCCATACCATTTCCAACCAGGGGTCCGCGACAGGGGCGAAGGCCCGAGAACAAGTTTTGAAGATCTACACTTGTCTTACAAGTTAGCATTAGGGACCCTTAGAATACAAATTCAAATTTCCCGCCATAACCAATCAGAATGTAGAGACTTAGTCCTCCAATCAGAGCACAGCGGCTGAGTGGTGGGGATAAGGACCAATCAGAAGCCAGATAGGCGGGTGCACGCACGACCAATCGGTTAAAAGTGGAGTGTGGCCTAGTTTTAATCCCTCCAATCAGAACACTGCATGTACGCGAAATTGCCTAACCTCCAAGGGGTATACAGCCAAAAACGCTTTCAATACAACCAAATTAGGGGCTCAACTCCGCCCAAGGGTTTAAAATGGCCCCCGAAAAGAAGCCGACCCCACCCCCAAAATATACGCTGCCCACGTAGGCGAGTACAAAATGTGGTGGGGAAGGTGTCCCAAGGGGCAGGGCTTGTGACGTAAAAAAAGTGGTGGGGAGGGTGTCGGTGTACTACTCACGTGTTAAATTGTATGTAGATAAGATTTTATTAATGGTGAATTCCACGTGATTCTGTGGAAAAGGTCGGATTTAAAAAATGACGTTCAAATACATATAATCTAATTTTATTTAAAACGTACGAAGAATCTATTTAACCATTAATAATTTTGTGTAAAAGACAGAGCGCTATGACTGTTTTTTTTCCTTGCTATAGCATATAAATTGTGCCCTATAAAGATTTTATATTTTATGTAGGTACAAATACTTAATAAATTTATTTTGAATAGTTTCTAAGATTTTACTATACTTTGTTTTTTCCGAATCCCATACAATTATTACAAACTCTAGTTTTGATCTCATCAATGACTCAAACAACAAACTAACATCACTTATGTTGATAAACATGTGTTTTACGTATCACGAATTCGAACATGTTCATGCACGATTCTGAAACTCCTTGGATGTGCTCATCAGGTAATTGGAGGATAAATTAACACAAAGATTTTTGACACCATTTCTACTTCTAATTGTTCATCAAGGGTTTTATAACGAAAGTTTACTACCAGATTCATATTTACTTGCATTTGTTCACAATCATGCGCATTTCTTACCTCTCTGAATATTTTAAGATTATATGCGAATAGCAAGGTGTAGCGACGTTGAAATATTACAGGCTTCAAGTTATTATTGGTGATATCTTTTGGCTGTCTTAAAAACTCTTTCTAGGTTATCTTTCCGTAGTACTTGGCCTATCCTATCTGTAGTTACTTTCATAAACGGCTGGTGTGCTTTGTATATTTATTTTTCTACGTCTTCTATTGTGTTTGATTTAATTTTTCTTTTTGAAAAACCATACTTGAATAGTGCTGCGGTAAGTTTGTCCATTTCTGCTTTAACGTTGTGCTAAAGAAGTGTTTTTGATTTTGTAGTCAAAGTTTTTATTACGGATTGAAGTTGGTCAGGATAATGATGCGAATTTGCGTTTAAGTATTTATCTTTATGTGTGGCCTTTTGTACACAGTGTGTCCAAATTGACCACCGTTATTTTTGCACAGTAGGATGTCCATTTAAACTGTAAATTTTATTTTATTGTGTATGCTGTTTATGTGTTCCAAGAAGGTTTTTAGTTTTTCCTGCCCATGCGTTCGTATTACACATGTATCGTCTATGTATCTTATCTATAGCGCTGGTTCATGTGAGGCTATTTGTAGTACTGGAGGTTTCAGATTTTGCAAGAATACATTTGCTATAACCTTAAAGACTCCATTGGTTGTACATTAATTTTTTGCAGCGTTGATCTCGGTAGATGAAATATGTATTTTCAACCAGTGTTTGGTTTGGTTGATAATGTCCTCTTTATGCAGATGATACCCAAATGTATTATTCATGTCCAGTAAGGGATGTAGCTATTAAAAATATTAATGACGACCTTGCTCATTTCCTCATATATTACAAAATGTTTCTAACCATTCGCTTAAAATAACTGCAAATAAAGCATGAGCTATAATATTTGGACACAAAGGATTATTCTGATTATTCTGCATATAGGAGACCAAACTGTTCCAATATCGGGGTGTGTAAAGAGTCTTGGTGTATATGTGGATCATGAGCTACGGTTTACGAGGCATATTGATGTTCTCATTTCTAGAGCGTACGCATGCTTGCGGTTTTTACACTCTAATCGCCACATTCTGGATATGAGACATAAAGCATTATTGTGTAACTCTGGTTTTATCACATTCTATTTTTTGTGACATTGTATGATTCGTGTTTGTTGGCTAGGGATTGTGATAGAATTCAAAGGGTCCAAAATTCATGTCTTCGATTTATCTTTGGTGTTATAAAGTATGATAGGATTACATATACATTAAATAGACTAGGTTGGCTTAATATGAGACAAAGGAGATATCCACATTCACCTTGTTTTTACCACAATATTATCTCAAGTAAAACATCTCCTCATTTATATAATAAAATCAGCTTTCGTACTGACGTCCACCACTTATATTTGAGACACAAGGGCTTACTCTCAGTTCCATCTTTTCGATTATCACTATTCAAAAGGTCTTTTTTTTATAACATCTGCAAGTTCTCGAATCACTCTAAAATTATGAATTAATTCATCTTAACTTCAAACGTTGTATTAAGAGACAGATGTTATTTTCCGAGTTATAGCAAGCGACGGTGGACTACATTATTATATTATATTATTACACCATAGTCTTTATTCTTATTTTTTTAGTTTATTATATGATTGTATACTGTTATTTTACACTTTTTATTCATCTTTTGGGTATGTTTAAATGCCTCATGCAGATGGACGGCATTTTTTCTCTTTGCTAAGAGGTTTCAGAGGGAAGAACAGTGAACCGACTGGTAAACTGACCCTTTGCCTATTGATTTGTAAGTTAATTCACTAGATAATCAATAAAATCATTTATTATTATTATTATTATTATTATTATCATTCCATCATTTCCACATATTCCCGATTTGAAAACGACATCTTGAAATCACTGCCAATGAGTAAATGATCCAAACCCACTAAAAAAAACTGTATTCAAACGAAACGTAACATCTACGCGTGATACCTTCACTCATCATAAGGTGGGCTATAAAAATTAACTGTAACCTTATGTTACAGCTATAATAATAAAAATGTTCATGTGTCTTTTTAGTTTGATAGAGATAAGCTTTTCCAGTTTTTTTTAAAGAAAAAGATAACTTCACAGTTCTAATCAATTTAATTAGTGGTTGTGTAGATTCAAGCTCATCATAAGCTATCCATCCTTACTTGAAATTTAATGTAGAATACAATAGTAGTGTTAAAGTTCGAGAAATGTATCAAAATATTCCATAATTTCTAAATTTTTGGAAAAAAGCAAAATAATTTTTCTTTATGTGGGTGTGTGAAATGGAATTTTTTTAATTGTGTTGTTGAGTCACATTTATGTTGTTCTATCACCCAAAAAATGTTTAACGCTAGGTCTAGACCACCCTGTATGATATACTCTAGTACAAAAAGTTACATGTATACAATTTGAAGTAATTACCAATAAATACGTTATTAAAATATTTCTGATAGATACTGTTGGTAATCATTATAAAGCGATTACTGAAGGCAAAGCTCTCATAAATGTAGTTAGAGATTTAGTTAGCAACTAATAGCTTTGATGTAAAGTCGTTTACCGATTATGATGCATTATCCTATACTAAATAACGCGTTGCATCTCAGCTTATGTGACAGCGACTAATCAATGCAATGTAATAAATCAGTGTTCATGGTCTGAACACGCCTAGTGCATCAAGTTATATGTAATTGTCAAAGCTACTCGCTTTATAAGCTTTTGTATATTAAAAGAGAATAATTAAACCGTTAATTGATCAAACAAAAACTCTTAAAAATAATTTTTCCTAACATAGAGTGGAAGTTGTTCAGTTTTAAATAGAATCGATTAAGTTTCGGCCTATTGTCGAAATGCTAACGCTTAGTTAATAATTCCAGTTAATAATGAATTAAAATGTGGTAATACGGAAGGGTGCTGCAACGTTAATTAAATGCAATCCTTTTGGTTACTAATCATTGTCAAAATAAGCATACTGGAAATTAAAATCGAACTGTGCAAATTCGCGTCAACAAATGTAATTTTAGTGAAATATCCTAATGGTACAAACAGATTTGTCCATCTGACAGTTTGCCGCTAATACAGACGGACTTAACGACAAGCAAAGCTTGATGCATTGAAATACATTTGGAAGCAAATTGACCGATGCGTGCATATTCATGTGTTGCATTAAGCAAATGCATATGATTATATGTAGTACATCGTATTAATTTATGTAAGTGGAGGAACAGTGAGGGCCCCATAAATGACAATTAACCTACTTATAAATAACAATTTAGTCTAGTAAACTATTAGTTACAAAAATATTATGAACCAGTTAATTGGTCGGATTTGTATAATCCATCATAGTGAATGTACGATAGTACAAATAGGGTGGAATGAAATCAGCTTTAATGCCAAATTACTGCGTATGCGGGAAAATTGCTTTTCTATTTGGTTTGCAAAAAATATACTCAACAAATCGTCATGTAATAACAGCCAGAGCCTATAGAATTAGTTTTAGTATTGCTTCATTGTAAGTTAGATGATGTAAAATGATTGATGGTGCTTTTGAACACGGTTATTAAAAACTGTGGAACAAAGGAATATTATTTCAATAAACGTTCACCACAAATACAAAATAAAAATCAATTATTAAAGCATTTTGCTTTCTAAACGGTCGTTTCTAATTATGGTTTAGCACAATTTCCTTAAGGCAAAGGTACTCTTACCCTGTTTTCGTAAAAAAAAAACTATTGTAATTATCACCATCAAGAATCTTATGTCACTTATGTGTATTTATATTAAGCATGTATATTATAGATATGAGAAACATTGTAATATAGAATGGTTATGCACGATTTTGATAATTCGTTCTCTTTTAACCCTCCTATGATGTTCGGGCTAATATGACCCAATCGCGTTCTTCTAATGTGCATAATTCGTTAATTTATTTAAATATTTCGTTGCCACTGTATGGCTTTTACTTCATTACTCTAATAACGGTGTACCCAGATTGATATTAAAAAATTATAATTAGTTTTTTTTAATGCATTTGTTACACTCACTGTGTTTGGGTCTATATGACCCGGTAATTTGTATGGTTCAAATTAGAAGAAGAAAAACAAATTATTATCATAGACAAATGTATTTTATTAGTTTTGTTTTATTTTCATACATATAATCATACATAATAGTGCCACATTGCCACGTGTTTAACCATCATACGGCATAAAAAGAATGAGTGGGCTCGACTAAACTCAGGCGTACGGTCGGAAGACCGCAGAGCACTCGGATGCGTGGTTGTTTTGGAGGTGTAGCTTAAAATGATAGTAGTGTGGTTAGATAGGAACCGGATATGAGTAGGCGCCACAGGTTTTAATAAGGAAGTACTCAACTCGTGTTGAAAGGACAGTAAACCCTGGAAAGCCTGAAACAGGATTTACCAAAAAAGAAAGAAATAAGAATGAAAGGAGAAAGTAGAAATGAGTTGACAATTCCCCCGATAAAGTAATTTTTATTGTCGGTATCTTGACAAAGAATAAAATATATATATATATATATATATATATATATATATATATATATATATGTGTGTGTGTGTGTGTGTGTGTGTGTGTGTGTATATTAACATTCCACAAAGCCCACAATGGCAAGCAGTGAGCCTCAGCTTGTGCCCACGACAATTATAATTTAAATTTCAATTAAAATAAAAGTAAAATTATTATATGCCCTCTTCCGGCAGCTGTAAGACAAAAAAAATAATAAAGAATTTAATTAAGGAACGTGCTTGCCTTACGCTTGACACTGTATACAGTAAATAGGAAAGCTTGTTCGGTCCACAGTAAATAACTATAATAATAAACAAAGTAGTCAAGAAATTTATAGGAAGTAAATTGGCGCGAACAACCTTGTCCACAAGAAAAGTAATGTACATAATACATAAAGATTATGAGATAAAAATTACAAATTCATATAAAATTAAATGTTTAACATTTGTAGTAGTTGGTTGAATGTAGCCACAGAAGTTAGAATTAATTAGTCAAAATGGAAGCTAAAACTGTTTAGGTGTGGTCTATCTATTTTAATGATTCAATTAAAGTTTTAATTATGATTGTGTACAGAAAATATTCAAAACTGAATTAGTGAATATATGTACCGTTTTAGATAAAAGGAATTTAGTGAAAGTGAACTGCTGGAAGTAGCATAAATATATAAATTTAATTAAGAGGTAACAATTTTCGATTATTTGATTACAAAAGTAATAATATTAGTCTATTTATTTTCGTTGTAGAAATTCACTAAGAACCTCCTCGGTGTAATTGAAATTTGGAAACACAATCGTATAACCAGGTGATAAAGAAAGAAAAAAATATCTGACCTTTATTGTTGAAACTATTACTTATTTGATCTTGTAAATTTCGGGTACCATTCCCATGATCTAGCAGCCTTCACGTATATGGTCATGGATGTCAGCAAGGCTTTTACGCCTTCCAGTGGTAACCATGTAATTTGGATGTAACGTAACAGTAAAATGTGAGCAGAAAACTTAAGAAGGAACGACGTTAGAAATGTAGGTAGTACAGAGATACTAAAAGCAGGTAGTACGGAGATGCTAAAAGCAGGTAATACGGAGATGCTAACCGCAGGTAGTACGGAGATGCTAAAAGAAGGTAAATATAAGTACGATGGTTAAACAATTATGACCTTTCATACCTCTTACAGGTGACAAACGAGCCGATAGTGAACATTCAACGTAATTTCTATTGAAGTGTCTTTATATGTGAAGAATTAGTATTGAATGCTTTTATATTTGAAAGCCTGAAAACAATTTTAATTACCATTAGGTTATCGAAACGTGCTACTTACCGAAGATGTGAACTAATGAATAATTTCAATTATATCCGCCTTTTAAAAGCGTTAGTAATACTTGTACTTAATCAAGTATTACTTTAAGTGAGAATTTCCCAAAAAAATGATGCTTCAGCATCCAGAACCAGAAACGAAAAATTCTTTAGAAACTCAACATCCACCATCAATGGCGTTCTTAAAAGGAAGAAAGAAAAATTGGCCAACACCTTAAAAATCAATTTTACAAACTTGAGAAAATTTTTATTTAAATCATTGTTGCCAAAGTTAAAATTTGTAGAAAATATTTATTTATTATATGTATTTGTATTATTTGACCTTAAAAGATCCCAGGTTTCTATTTAACTGCTTTATATTAAATGATCCGAAATCTCAGAGATATCGCTGAAGGTATTAAATTTGACTTATATAACAAAGTAAGAGATGTGTACGAAAGTTACATATGTTAATTTAAATGCAATTAGAGATGCGTAAAAATTTGCGAAATAGTGAATTGGTAGCATTCAATCGAAGAGTAAATTTCTATTTTTAGTAAGTAAATTTGACAAAATGACGTACGTTATCAAAAAGAAACGTTTTCCAATTAAGCACGCAATAACATTATTGCGCAATATTGCTCATATTGCATGCGTTATTTGCGTATAAATCCGCGTATAAATGCAGCCAGTGAGCATCTGTGTGTTAGTTTCGTAGTAAATATCAAACTTGGTGCTATACTCTAATAAAAAATATCTAACAATTGAAATTTATTATTGAAAATTTGCAGTGAGAGAGTGCTTACGGATAGTGAACTTGAGAAACTTTTGTGTGTTTCTGATAGTGATTATAATGATTCTGAAGAAGATCATTTGTCCGAAAGCGAGATATATAAAAGCGAATCGGATGATGAAGTGGAAGCTACGATTTCAGATGAAGCTGATACGGATAAATACGTAACTTCAAAAGATGGCAATATAGTATGGAATGAAAAGACACATCAATCGGGAAGGTTATCAGCAGCAAATATTATTTCGTTGATTCCTGAGCCAACAGGGTATGCTACCTCGCGAATAATTGATATAAAATCCGCGTACTTCTTATATTTCACACCCAAAATTGTAAACCTATCTTTGAAAATGTGAAATATAGAAGGCAAAAGACTTTGTGGTGACACGTTTCAAGAACTAACATTAGTTGAATTAGAAGCATATTTTGGCCTACTGTTTCCAGCTGGAGTGTGTAAATCTCATGTAGAAGCAACAGCCAGTCTGTGGGATGGAAATGTAGGACGACCAATATTTAGAGCAATGATGCCCCTACAACGATTTCATGTAATTCCACGAATAATTCGCTTTGACGATAACAAAAACTACCACAACGAATGGGTTGCAATTCTATCTAAGCTCTACAATGTTCACGAAAATGTAATCAATGAGCAACTGGTACCTTTTAGAGGCCGTTGTTCTTTTAGACAGTACATTGCGAATAAACTTGCTAAATACGGAGTCAAGATTGGACTTTATGCGATTCTGTAACTGCTTATGCATATAACATGCAAGTTTCCCTCGGGAAAAAAGAAGGTGAACCTCCAGGTCCTAAAGGTCACAGCGTAACGTGTGATAATTTTTTTACCTCGTACGATCTGGATCAGATGCTATTGAAAAGAAAAATAACCATGCTTGGCACTATTCGCAAAAATAAGGCTGAATTGCCAGCCGCATTGGTCTGCAACAGGAAAGAAGTTCTTTCTTCAAAATTTTACTTTACCAAGAACACGTCGATAGTTTCCTATATTCCGAAACGAAATAAAAATGTTACGCTCATGAGCACCATGCAACCAAGATCATAAAAAGCCATTTATGATTTTAGATTACAACAAAACTAAAGGTGCTGTAGACACGTTAGACAAGTTTCAGCTTACAATCTTTATGTTCTGTGGTGCGAAGTAACTCCAACCTGGAATGCTGGAAAATTTACAAAACGTCGACTAGTTCTTGAAGAACTGGGTAATTGCTTGATCACTACATTATTTTAAGAAAGAAAACGACTTTCTCGAAGTATTCCTGCAGCTGAAATGGTTATAAAGTCACAACCAAGCGCAAAAGATGTAATTTTTGTCCCTCTTCAAATGATAATAAAACTAATACGGTATGTTGTAATTGCTCAAAATGCCTATGTAAAGCTCATGTATATTACTACTGTCAAGACTGTAACAAATAAATGTATATACCTAATTACTACGTTTTTCAGATGTTCATTACATAACATTTATAATATGTATCAAAAATAAAACAACGTAATAAAAAATATAATAAATAATAAATATCACATCTTATTTCTTATTATTATTTTAACGACAATAAAACGACAACTATAGGCTCCCGGGTCATAATGACCCGATCACAATAAGTGAAACGAAAATGTTAACACAATAGGAGGGTTAAATCGAATTGTGACATGCTTAACACACAAATTTTATATTTATATTTATATTTGCGCTTTTGTTACTCTCTTTTCGATTTAGTGGTCTTGCATACATTGTAATGTTGTTGCTTTGTTATTTCTTCTCCAGTATACTTACTTTTATAATAAAATTGACTCATTATGGATACATAAATGTAAATATTATCAGTTACAAATAAACGAAGTCTTTAAACAATCAAATAAATCCCTGCACAACATCCTAATCTTTGTATGTGCTTTTAAGTAAATCCGATCGCAGCAGTCGATTCAATTTTTTTTAGCTTATTACATTTTTTAGTAATTTTCTATTTAAAAATAACTTTTTAGGTTAATGCATTACGTTATTCTCACAAATAGCTATATTTTTTGCATTTTATATGCCTCGAAGCAATATTGAAACGATATTGAAAACACTAAATGCTCTACGTTAACAAAACAGTCCAGGTAAGGAGTCGTTAAATTTGCCTTAACCTTTACCTCAAAACTAATATACTGCGATAAGTGTAAGTAATTGATACTAATACCTATATACTTTGATAATAAAAGAGACGATACACAAAGGCTACCGGATACTTGGAAAACAATTTTAAAGAAAATTACCACCAGAAAAATGGGGAAATAAACAAAAAAGAAAGCGACAAAAGAGAAAGTGAAAGTGAAGGATATACAGAAACCAGCGAACAGCAATGAAGACAGCAGTTAAATTCGAATCATGAGAAGCAGAAGTAAGGTGACTTTGCAATTCGACATTCTTGGAACGATGGAGAGATGAAGACGTAATACCTACAAGTATGAAATTAACATTTCAAAAGGATAACAACAAAATATAAAAGAAATTGAGAAGGACAAGTAGTATTATTTGCGAGAATCCATCCAGGTTACACCAAATACTTTCGATTTTACAAATATACAACTGTACGAATTAGACATAAAGCTGGGCAATAAAATTCATTCGGCATTGTGCGATATAGCAGACAAACTAGGAGCGAAAAAGCAAAACCAAAGCAGTAAACGTAGAAAATATTGTACACAATTTTTTTCGGCAACGCAACTCGACCGGGCAACGACAAACCTTCTGGCAAACAAGTTTAATTACGCAGTTATGCCTTAAAAATTTCCGATGGAAGATATAATATGCAGTGTGGTGTCATCAATTAAGGACCTACCAGCCGACGCAGCGCAATGCCAAGATGTAACGAGAGTTCTCAAAACAGCACGACTACAGAATCTAACACGAGAAGAACATCGAGCATTACGGAATCCAAAAAACAACATGCACATTGTAATACTACCAGCCGATAAAGGAAACGCAACAGTTATCATGGACAGGCTGACTACAACAAGAAAATATAACAGTTACTACAAAATCCTGTCTACACCACAATTAATTCGGAACACACAATATATTTTGAAAAAACAACAAAAACGCAGATCAAATAAAGTAACTGAACCAGAAACTTTCGTTCGCCGGTGGTAACTAACATATTTATGCGAAATCTAGAAGAGCACGCAGTGGAAACAGCAACAGATAAACCAAAGTTATGGCTACTTTACGTCAATGACACATTTCTAAAAGATACAATGTACAATGGAAAAAGAAAAGAATCTATCATTCCTAGACGTGCTTGTGTACAAGAAGAGCGATGGAAACCTGGGACATACAGTATATAGAAGAAGGACACATACAAACGGATACCTCAATGCAGAATCTCATCACCACCCAGCAATACTACTACTGTTGATAACCAGATCCAGACATCTAGCGAACAACATGCACCAAGAGATAAGGAATCTTAGAACACCGCTACAGAATGGTATCACCGAAGGAAATATAAAAAGAACCGAAAAATCAAGACAACGACAAGAAAGAACTTATATCTAAAGCGTGTTTACCATATACAAAAGGCACCACCGATAAGATAAGTAAGTTATTAAAGAAAAACAACATTGGAATGATTTGCACCATCAAAAGTAAAATTGGAAATATTTTGCAAAACCGAAAAAAAGAACAAAATTAGAACAAGGGGCGTACGAGATATCTTGCAGAGATTGTCCGCAAACCTACGTAGGATAAATAAATAGACGTATCAACGTGAGAAAAGAGGAGCGCCGCAACGCGATTCAAAAGAACCAACCAACGGCATCACTCGCACAACATGTAAGAAGTACATGTAACTGACTTTGAAAACACAAAAATGATAGCCAACATACCACACAAAAAACATCGAATAATAAGGGAAGCCATTGAAATTGAAAAACTCCCAGAAAGGATAAATAAAATAGGCGATACAGAAAGGCTACCGGATACTTGGAAAACAATTTTAACAAAAAGTACCACCAGAAAAATGGAGAAATTAACAACAAAAAAGAAAACGACAAAAGGGAAAGTGAAGGACATACAAATACCAGCGACCAGCATTGAAGACAGCAGTTCAATTCGAATCACGAGAAGCAGAAGCAAAGTGACTTGAAAATGGTAGATGCTATTCTACCGAAATGTCGTCAACGTATCAAAATGGAGTATGGAGGAGAAAGAACGCGAGACAACACCGGAACAGGTTTCTGGAGACTTAAAACACTAGCGGAAACATGAAACAAATATATATATATATATATATATATATATATATATATATATATATATATATATATATATATTAATAGTAACTTGTCTTTATTACTATAAGAAATTAATATTACAAATATTCAAATATAATAGTAAAAGGCGGAGTTCAGTTCGGTGGGATAAATCTCACCATATGCTTATACTCAACCTATAGAACCGGTTCGTAAGTGTATGTTCAGCGATTCAGTTCAGAAATAACAATAAAATCCAGTGAAGTAGGTTGCTAATGTATGTAACGAAAAGATTAGTAAAAGGTTAACGTATTACAGTCCTTTGCCTTCCTTTTGGTAAAGTAGTTTTAAAAGATTAATTTAAAACCTAAGCTATAATGGAAGTTTATGGTAGGTGATGCAATAGGAAAAACAGCGCTTAAAAAATTTAGTTTTATGACTTGGGGGTGTGAGTAGCCCTTAAATCTGAGATCTATGTTATGTACGTCAGTACGGAAGAACAGTCTTTGAAAAAGATAGCATGGATATCTATTAATTATTAATTTATGATAAAAGCAAGCAGCATCGGCGATTTTTTATATTTAGCCAGTTTAAATGCAAAAGTTAATGAGAAATTTTATTATACTTTCTAATTCCGAAAATTAGCCGCAAACAAGAATTCTGCAGTTTTTGGATTCGTCTGATGTCGGTTGAGGAAATACAAGAACCGTAAACCATATCACAGTAATTAAATCGAGAGAGTACTAAAGAATTATTACACATAGTAAAGTTTTTGTTGTTAAATCAAATGCGTGTCTTTTGTGATACATAATTTTAAGCGAGGCGTAAAATTCTTTAATGCCTTCAGTTATGTGCTTGTTAAACCTCAAAAAATAATCTAGATAAAGACCAAGAATTTTTACTGTATCTTGTAATGGTAAAGATGTATTATTTATTTTTACGCTTACGTTATCTATTATAGCAGTCCTATCGTTTCGTTTACCGAATATAATAGCAACAGACTTAGAAGGGTTCAGATGACCATAATCCATAGATGTTTTTTGTACATTATCAAGATCACTATCTATTAAAGCGCAGGCTTCCACGAGAGTAAACTTTGGAAATGAGAAGTAAGTTTGTGTATCGTCAGCATAAAAGTGAGCTTTGCACGTTTTCAACCAATGAATAAAGTTAAAGGTATAAATAGTGACCAATAAAGGACCTAAAATCATACCTTGTATACCCACTTTCACAGCTTGTAATCTACTAGATAGATAGTTGCTAATTAAAGACAGAGACGACGGATTAAAACCTATAAAATGTAAGATAGAAAGAAGAAGAGAAGGATTTATAGCGTCAAACGCATTAGAAAAGTCGAGTGATACTAACAAAGTGAACATCCCACAGTCATAAGCACGTATGACGTCATCCGTGAAATTAAAAAGCGCTGAAGAATAGCTGTAACTAAGGTGAAAGCCCAATTTGAGTTAAGAGAATTTTTTCTAGTAATTTAGAAAGGGTGCAGAGTATACTTATTGGTCTTAAATCTGAAAAAGATCCAGGTGTGTTTACTTTGGGTAGAGGAATTACAAATGTTTGTTTCCAAATATTGGAAAAGACACATTTCTGATAGAAAGGTTAAAAATATGAGATAAGGTCGGAAGAAGAAGAGGTACACAGAGTTGAAATATAAAAGAGTTAATCCCGTCCATCCCGGTAGCAGATGACTTTATGGTACTTATAGTGTGAAACACGTCCTGTTCCCTAAATTCTATAAAAAAGAAGACAGAGGTTAACGAGCAGTGTGAATTGTTATTGTAGTAGTTTATAAGATCATTGTTGGTGGACGAATTTGGTATACAATTATTGATATAAGTAGTGATTTCATTTTCGTTAGAGAAGTTCAGAGTCAGAGAAACATTTTTAGGTTTTAGAATATTTAAATTCTTAAACGAGTTCCAAACGCCAGATTGACTTGAATTTGTAAACACGTTCTTAAAATATAGCCTATTTTCTGTTATAACGGTCAAGGTAGTCATGTTGTGCAAATTATAACACCTGTCATCTTTTAGTAAACAAGACTTTGCGGTACGCTTTGTCTCTTAAGTACATCAGATACTTGGTATTCGCACTTAGCTATGGTGCCGGTGGTTTTGCAAAGCGCGTTATCGTGAATGAAGCGTGAATATCTAATAATATATATTATACTGTCGTTCAAAAGTTAACCCAACCATCTATATCTGATATATCATAAATATTACGTTAGGGGATTGATTGTAGATTTGCATTAAATTGTTTGTAGTTAATGTTTTTCAAATTCCTAAAAGTTCTAAATAAGGGTTCTGTTGTAGTTTACTTTAATTCAAGTTTGCACTGCACCAGATCATGGTCAGACGCAGAGTGCATTGCAAGCCAATTACAAATACTGAGTCAACGATCGAATCGTTAGAACTGTAATTACATCGATAAGAGAGGTAGAAGTTAACGTAATTCTTGTGGGTTCAGTAATTAACTGTCTTAAACGAAAGCTATTATGTAAAAAGTGAGGTTTGTTGCGTACAAATTATCAGGCTTTAAGAGGTCTATATTAAGATCATCAAGGCAAAGAAACAGGTGATACAAAAGAACTAAAATAGATAGCGTATCCTTAAATTCATCAAAAAGTTGTCGTGATTCATGCTTGGTGGCTTATACATACAACCGACTGCGATTTCTGAGTTACCAATAGTTATAGCAACCCACAATTGCTCTATGCCGCCAGAAGTTTTTAGTACTCTGAATAAAAAGTTGGAACGTAAATACAATCCAATACCGCCGCCTCTGGTACTTCGATCATTACGTAATAAGGTAAATACATGCACACCCACTTGGTCTGATAAATTTTCTGAATTCAACCGCGTTTCTGAAACTGCTATTGCATCACAGTCGTATTTTATTACATGCTCTTGAGAGTCTAAAAGAACCAGAAGTTGGAGATCTGACATTTAAATGTGCACAATTTAGTTTGTTCATTTCAACGGATTTTATGGTTATAAGGACTAAATCTACGTGAGGTAGTGTTTTACTCACTGACAAACCGTGTTGCACCAAGTTATAAATTATACAGAACTAAATCAACTATTTTCCATATAATGGGTCAATTATAATATACATTTTATGCTGCCATTAAATAAAAACAAGAGATCAATAAGAAACGTACGATCAAATTAAAATTCCAAACACAATAATATAAGTTTTTCTAAAAATTAAATCAAAACAGAAAATATGTCAATATTAAATAAAATCGTAAAATTATTTACGCAACACAATGATAAACACCGGTATAAATATTTATCTACAATAAACATACGGGCAGACTCTACAAGTCTACACTTTTAAATGTTTTGATTTCATTATTTAAACCATCCAATGTCCACACATTCCGGAAGCCAAATTTATTGATTGCCAACTTTACTAAATCTTATCTCGTCGTGGTTAAATCTTCTTTAATAGATATTCCTGAATTGGCCAGCACTTTTTTATTTCTGAATACCTCCTCTTTATATTTATAGGATATAAACTTCACAATGATTGATAATTTCTTTATCACAATCATCTTGAATGAGTTCTACAGACTCATTAAAATTGATATTTAAGTTATCCACGGTACTTTTCGTAAACGAGTCATCGTTAAGTAGCTTGTTTATAGCATCTGAAAAAGTAGTTTCGATGGTTTGTTTGATTACATCCACATTAATTAGACATTGATTCCGATATAGATGCTTTGATTTCAGCACGATATTCACTTGTTAGACCCATTATTATATTTGAGAATTAAAGTTAATTGAAAGGAGCGCAACACGCACGTACAGCTTTACTCCTAAGCGGTCATGAACCGAATCAAGAGGTCGTGAACCAAATATTACATTGTTCTTCCGAGTGTTGAACTGCGTACCACTTTTAGTCTCAATGGCACTGTTTCTATTAACAAGTTCTCTAAAGTCACATGTGCCATCTTCAGGTCTGTAACTGTCGGCTCCTGCTTCTTGTTACACGTTCTGAACTGCTTTCTACTGGTGTCTACTGCACCATACATGCTTGTGTTGTCGAAGTCTATTTTGTAACCAGCGCTCGTTACATGCTGCGACAGCGATGACGTTGATCGATTTTTCCTAACCGCGTTTACACGCTCTTCTTTCCTTATACTTATTTTAATTGTTCATGATGTAAGTCATATCGACTTATAGGAAATTTGTATTATTGGTTCTATAATCAATGTGGTCTAGTTTAGCAGAATGTTGGTTCTTTTTGGTGTGTTTAATATAGTTTTATTGATGTTTTTGAATTTGATGGTTTTATCCGTTTTGATATAGGCTGTGTTCACGATGGTCTAAATCCTGATGTTGTGTTTGATGTGTTTGTATGGTGTTTTGTTGTTATGTTATTTGTGTGTTTGTTATTTTGATGTTTATGTTTTTTGTTATTTTTTGTGTTGTTTGTGTTTGATGTGATTTATAGTTTTATGTGTGTTTGTGTTTTATGTGTTTTTTTGTATATTTGTGTGTTTGTGTGTTTTGTGTGTTTGTTGTTGTTTTGTATTTTGTTGTTGTTTGTGTTTGTGTTTGTGTGTGTTGTGTGTTTGTTTTGTGTGTTTTGTTTGTGTTGTGTATATTTTGTATTTATGTATTTTTATTTGTGTTATTTTTGTGTTTTGTTTGTTGTGTTGTTTGTGTGTTTAGTGTTGTATATGTGTTATGTTGTGTTGTGTGTTGTGTGTATATTTTGTTGTTATGTTTTATGTTTGTTGTGTGTTTGTGTGTTGTTTTATTTGTGTGTTTGTGTGTTTTATGTTTGTTTTTTAGTGTTTTGTTTATGTTTATGTATGTTTGTATTGTGTTGTTTTTGTTTTGTTATTGTTGTGTTTGTGATTTGTGTGTGTTTGTGTATTGTATGTTATATATTGTTTGTGTTATTGTATTGTGTGTTTTGTTTTTATGTTGTGTTTTTTGTATTGTTTTGTTTATGTTTGTGTGTTTTGTGTGTGTATTGTGTGTTGTTGTTTGTGTGTTGTGTGTGTTTTGTTATTTTTGTGTGTGTATGTGTGTTATGTGTGTATGTGTGTATGTTGTTGTTATGTGTTGTGTGTGTGTGTGTGTATTATGTGTGTATGTGTGTGTGTGTGTGTGTGTGTATGTGTGTGTGTATGTGTGTGTGTGTGTGTGTGTGTGTGTGTTGTGTGTGTGTTGTGTGTGTGTGTGTATATTTATGTGTTGTGTGGTGTGTTATGTGTGTGTGTGTGTGTATGTGTGTGTGTGTGTATGTGTGTGTGTGTTGTGTGTGTGTGTGTGTGTGTGTGTGTGTGTGTGTGTTGTGTGTGTGTGTGTGTGTGTAGTGTGTGTGTGTATGTGCTTGTGCTGTATGTGTGTGTGCTCGTATGCGTGTCCGTATGAGTGCGTCCGCGTGGTGTGGGTGTGTTAGGGTATGTGGTTGTGTGGTTGTATGGGTGTATCGGTGTGTATGTGTAGGTAGGTGTGTGTGTGTGTGTGTGTGTGTGTGTGTGTGTGTGTGAGTGTGTGTGTGTGTGTGTGTGTGTGTGTGTGTGTGTGTGGGTGGGTGCGTGTGTGTGTGTGTGGGTGCTTGCACGTGCGCGTGTATGTACAGTGCGTGAGCGTATGACTGTGTGCGTGTGTGTGTTGGGGAGCGTTGGTGTGCAGATTAGTGTGGGAGGGTGGGGTGTGAGCGTGCGGGTGTATGTGTGTCTGTGTGCGTTCATACCTGCGCGTGTGTGTGTGTGTGTGTGCGCGTCGCGCGCGCGGGCGTGTGTGTGTGTGGATGTACTTTAGTATCCACGATAACTCCAGAACGATAAGAGGTACCTACTTGAAATTTCGTATTTAAGCTTTATTTCCGCCTGGAGCTACGAGCAGTTTTTGTTTTGTATCAAATATATCTGTCAAAACTACATATTTGATAGATATAAATATATCAACGTATAGATTTTAAAATAATATATTAATTACGTTATATCCACTGTTTTGATACGATGCGTAATTTGGCGGCAAAAGAATTACTACGTGGAATGTAAGTGTTTGTTGAAATTTGTCTGAATAACAATCAACTTTATAGGAAATCACGTACATTTATTAAGATAAATTAATTTTACAAGGTTTCTTAATCTGAATACACACAAGTTTAAATTTTTGTTTTTACAATGTTGCCTGTTACCATTATGAATATGTACTACAAAAGAGGTTGCATAATTATCCAAATAATATGCATATTCTCACTTTTTAAATGGATTGTACATAACGAACAAAGTTTATTTTTGAAGCAGTAGATTTTACCTAAAAGTGATTTTACATATTTATATAGTCCTAATAAACACCTAAGGTCATTAATCTTATAAGGTATGAAGGCTTTTCGTTCGCTGACGTTTAATCTTAGTGTTAATGGTCAATCCAATATCTATTACGAAAATAAAATTGAATTTGAATAAATTTAGTTTAAAATGTCTGTAAGATCAGAAAAGTTAATGTAGTATAGTGAATTTCTTATACGCGAAAAAGAATAAATCGAGGAGAAGTATTAAATTTAAACGTATTGCAAACGCATAAAAATGCAAATTTATTTTTGGAATTGCCAACGCCACAATTGAAAACGAATGAAAAATATATGGGCAGATATTTCAGGATTTGATTTACACCGACATCCAAATAGACCATAAATTAGCTATAAAGGCGCCGTATGGAGAAGATCTAAAACACAAAAAGAACTGTAATGCGCGATGTACTTTTCTCGAGCCGTATCCTATCGGAACCAGGCTTTTGTTGGTTAATGTAAGTTAGACTCGTAGAAAGGATTTGAAAACATTTCAGAGTCGTTGAATTCATAAAATATCCATTATAAAATGTCGGGGTCAAGAACATCGCTATTAGTGCTGCTCTTGTATTCACGTACCTACAAACCCCTTGTTCGAAATATTCCAATATTAAAATCTCTCAAGCAAATATGTTTGAAACAAAAGCTTGTTCGGTACATAACACATATACCTAGTGACATACATAACACAATGGTAATGCACTCTCGTCTCCATAGATACCGCATGTGCAATTGCTTGTCCCTGCATACATATCGGTACAGTCACGGCATAAATCTAATCTTATCACAGTGCTGAACAGCGCAAATACTAATTATTTTTTCTTTCATTCATCTAATTCAAATTTGAGATACTTCCTTGAACACGAGTGCTGTAATTGTATTGAATGACGTAAGCAAATCAGGGACAATCTTGATATGCAGTTAATGCAATACAAGCGTTTCTGCATATAGGGGTATAGATTAGGTCAGTGACCCTTTGTATAAATGCCATCCTATTCTCACCTAGTTCCTTGATAAATGACACATCTTCCATCAAATGTCTTCATTGAAGAGCAAATATATGAATATAAAATATACCGAACCGGCTCGGACGACTTAATTCTTTATTCAAATTTTAAACTGTTTTGCATTCGTTTTTATTACATTGATGAGATTTCTGGTGTCCACAACGCCAAAGTTGATTCATTTGTTATATTATTTTAATGTTGTGATCGCTCATGTATTCATTACTCTGATGCAGTTTAACTGGTTATTAAATTAGCCAAACAAAAAATAGTCATTTGATTTTAACCCTTTTCAGGAACGGGTCACTGTCAATTTTTCATTCATTGTTAAAGGGACGAAGTCGATTCAGGTGCTGGCCTTAGTGTTTATTGTCAACAAACAACCCAGCTCTTCAAGTGACTAATGGCTATTTTTAATGGTGTATGTTAAAAGCCGTACAATACTCACATGTGAATTTATGGTTGGCGACAAGATCTACATTTTCTTCATGAATGAGTGTTACTAAACAAAGTTAGTGAATTGGGCAAATAACTTTATCTCCCTATTTATATCTTTTCAAATTTTTTTAACACATGAGCATTAATTCGTAAGGGTTTATCTCACTGATAAAATTGTGTATTTTGTACAGAACTCG